>CAKOAT010236265.1:463047-529023 GCA_932364175.1 Eruca vesicaria subsp. sativa | reverse complement strand
TTTCCTTCTCAGCCTGACCACCCTCATTATCTTTCAAAACACCACCATATTCTGGAACATCTTCTACCTCATCATCTCCCGGTGTTACATCTTCGAGGTATTGATCATCTTCTTGTTGAGCAGCAAATTTCTGGATTCTAGTACTTCTTCTCGTTGGTGTAAGAAGTACATTCTTTTTTGGGGAAGCTTTCTTTGCTTTTGTGGATGTTCTTTTCTTGACTTGTAGGTTTGTTGCAGAAGCTTTGATTACCTGAGATAGATCTTCTGGAACATCTTCTACCTCCAAGCCTTGATTACATCTACTCCGACGAGCACCAACTTGTCCTCCTGCTCTTGTCTTTGCCATATCTGAAGCAGATTACAGTAAAATCAAATCGAAAGATCAAGATTGATATCCAAAATCAAAATCCAAATCAAAATCACAAACAAAATTGACATGCATGTTCTCACAAACTAACAATTGAAACCCAAAATCACAAACTTTCACATGAATCAAAATCAAAATCAAAATCAAATCCTTTTCCTTTTGTGGGTACTAATGAAGCTTCGATTGGATGAGAACATACCTACTGAAGCTACGATTGGAGAGATCTCTCGTGTACGATGAAGAATCGATGAGAAAGTGAAACCGGGAGAAACCGAGGAGAAAGGGAAGAAAAGTGAAAGGAGGTTTCGAGAGAAATCTCATGATTTAAGTACTTAGGTTTTTTGGGACTAAAATATAATATATTTTTACATATACGATAGCTCCATTTTTTTGATATGCAATGATAAGGCAGCTCAACTTACCAAATTGACGCGGCTAAATTCTTTTATTTTCCCGCGATTACAAGCATAGCGTTTCTGTTTAATAAACGCTATTAGAAAGACCAGTGTTGGTATACAANTTTTTGGGACTAAAATATAATATATTTTTACATATACGATAGCTCCATTTTTTTGATATGCAATGATAAGGCAGCTCAACTTACCAAATTGACGCGGCTAAATTCTTTTATTTTCCCGCGATTACAAGCATAGCGTTTCTGTTTAATAAACGCTATTAGAAAGACCAGTGTTGGTATACAATAGCAGAGCTTAAATAAATGCTATACTAAGACGCTATTAATACCCACATTTCCTGTAGTGTGCGGCTATGATTTTATGTAATCTGTACCCACCCCTCCTTCTAGGTCCAAACTGTGGGCACCAAAATTCGCAAATTAGGAAAGTTAGGAAAACCCTAATTTTCTAAAGGTCCCGGATCTCTGCGAGAACCAAAAGACAAGTAACCGAAAAGATGCGGAAAATATGAAAGGATATAGAAACGAGTTTATAGGAAAACAGTCGATCATTTTTTCTGATTTGCGTATGAGCGTTCCAGGGACAAAAGCATACACGAAGCTTGTCCG
The DNA here is from genome assembly GCA_932364175.1 of Eruca vesicaria subsp. sativa. Classification (NCBI taxonomy): domain Eukaryota; kingdom Viridiplantae; phylum Streptophyta; class Magnoliopsida; order Brassicales; family Brassicaceae; genus Eruca; species Eruca vesicaria. The sequence continues at coordinate 527,632 of CAKOAT010236265.1, read as the reverse complement.
GAAGCAGGATTACAAAGGAAATTACATGACACAGATAGTAAATCCTAACTAGGTTCGCAAGGATAACCATCCATGTCGAGAGAAACCTATGTGAGCTGCAGCTCGCTTAGCAATATATGAAAAAGGTTTAAAGGAACTGGCTACGTACCTCTTTCGAGGATCAAGTCAAACTTAGTTCAGTTAGAAGGATTTGAGAAAGAGATCGAACTGCCTGGGCAAGTTCGTCTAGTATTTGTGGGCCAGACATATAAACCGAGCTTGTTGAAAATAAAGATTAAAGTTTCGTTAAACTGGGAAAATGCATTAGATGCAAAGAAACCAGTGAAAGAAAATAAGGCTTTCCGTGGCCGTGGTCGTCAAAACTACCGTGGACGTGGACGAAAGTACAATCCACAAGACAGAAAGTCATTCCAATGGGTCCGCTCTGAGAAATCCCCTAAGGAAAAAGAACACCAAGGAAATACTTCTCAGAAGCGAGAAGAAGCTTGTTTCAGATGCGGTACTAAGGGACATTGGTCCCGTGTATGTCGTACCCCTCCACACCTATGTGCTTTATACAAAGATTCCGTCAAAGGAAAAGGTAAAGAGGTTAACTTTGCGGAAACTTCTGAGGGTACAACGCACCTGGATGCGTCTGACTTTGTGAATGATTTCGAGGAGACCGCCATCACAGAAGATTAAGCACTCATCATGTGACTCTTGAAATTCCACAATTATACCATAAATAATGTTGTTTGTGGAAGATTAATGTATAATTATTGTGTGATTTTCATATGTTTATGTATAATTACTGCGTGTTTGATGTTTGCTAATGATGTATAATATTTTATGAATAAGATTATCTTATCTCCATTAATTCTTTGTTTGTCTCAGAAATGGACACTACAAACGGAGCATCAACCAAGATCAATGCTAGAGATAATTGTATATCAGATAGTGGAACAACGCACACTATTCTTAAACACAAAAAATATTTTTCTGAACTTAAACCAACATATATCACAATTAACACAATATCAGGTCCTGCGGACTTGATTGAAGGGATTGGTAAAGCACATTTCGCATTACCTAATGGGACAAATTTCTCGATAAATAATGCACTATTTTCTCCAAATTCTAAGAGGAATTTGTTGAGTTTTAATGACATATATTCTCAAGGATTTGATATTCATTATGAAACTAAGAATGGAAAGAAATATATGTACATTATTCTTAAGAAATCGGGAAAGCAAAAGGTGTTGGAAAAACTACCAAAACTCCCTTCTGATCTGCATCAAACATATATAAGTGCCATCGAATCACATTTGGTGATTAAGAGAAATTCTGATGACTTTACACTATGGCATGATCGTCTTGGTCACCCAGGCACCACAATGATGTGAAAGATCATCGAGAACGCACATGGTCATTCACTGAAACCCCAAGAAGTTTATCAGGGGAATAAAACGACATGTATTGCGTGTTCTTTAGGAAAATTGATTATAAGACCATCGCCAACCAAGATAGATAAAGAGTTACCAAATATCGCCAACCTTGTGGACCATTCTATTATTTTATGGTAATGATCGATGCGTCGAGTAGATGGTCCCACGTTTGTCTATTATCCTCTCGAAATGTGGCATTTGCGAGATTTTTATCTCAGATAATCAAACTAAGAGCTCAGTTTCCTGATTATCCAATAAAGAGGGTCCGACTAGATAATGCTGGTGAATTTACTTCCCAAGCAATCAATGATTATTGTATGGTAACTGGAATTGATGTGGAACATCATGTTGCTCATGTTCACACACAAAATGGTTTGGCTGAATCATTAATTAAACGTCCGCAACTGATTGAAAGACCATTAATCATGAGGTCTAAACTCCCAACCTCTGTGTGGGGACATGCTATTTTGCATGCAGAAGCACTAATTCGGGTGAGACCAAGTGCATATCACAAGTATTCACCAATATAGTTAGCACTTGAACGAGAACCAAATATTTCTCATCTAAGAATTTTTGGTTGTGCTGTATATGTGCCAATTACACCTCCCCAACGTACAAAGATGGGACCTCAAAGGAGGTTAGGTATATATGTTGGTTGTGATTCTCCATCAATTATACGTTACCCAGAACCACAAACTGGTGATGTATTTACGGCACGTTAGGTAACCACAAACTGGTGATGTATTTACGGCACGTTTCGCTGATTGTCACTTTGATGAAAAAGTATTTCCAGTTCTAGGGGGAGAAAATAAACAAGTAGAAAAAGAGATAAAATGGTGTGTGCCATCTCTACTACACCTTGATCCTCCTACAAAACAATCGGAATTAGAAGTCCGTCGGTAACAAAATCACTTATACCTGCTGCAAAACAACTATTTGATGCATTTGCAGACACCAAAACGGTAACAAAATCACTTATACCTGCTGCAAATGCTCCTTCTCGTATTGAAATGCCACATGAACGTGGAGCAGATGATAATACACGAGAGTCAAAAGTACGTTTAAAACGTGGTAGACCTCTTGGTTCTAAGGATAAAAATCGTAGAAAACGAAAGGAGATGGAAAAGCAAAATCCATCCAATACAATAGATAGGCCGGAAGAAATGAACCATGAGGTTGATAGCAGTGTTGAACATCATGATTCTGAAGAAAATAATGAGATCTCTATTAACTAAATTCACAATAGAAAAATATGGAATCGAAATAATGTGAATGGTGTCGATGATATTTTCTCGTACTTTGTTTCAAAAGAAATAAATGAAGAAAGTGATGACCCTGAACCAAAATCTATCTCAGAGTGTCAAAAGAGACACGACTGGATGAAATGGAAAGATGCAATACAAGTTGAGCTTGATTCTCTTAACAAACGAGAGGTATTTGGACATATCGTAATAACACCTGAAGCTGTGAAACCTGTCGGATACAAGTGGGTTTTCGTTCAGAAACGAAACGAGAAAAACGAAGTAATGAGATACAAGGCTCGTCTTGTAGCTCAAGGATTTTCTCAAAGACCTGGGATCGATTATGAAGAAACATATTTTCCTGTTATGGATGCAATCACCTTTAGATTTTTGATGAGTTTTACTGCTAATCAAAATCTAGAAATGCGTCTAATGGATGTTGTTACAGCATATTTGTATGGGTCATTGGACACTGATATTTATATGAGAATCCCCGAAGGATTTAAGATGCCAGAACTATTAAGTTCTAAACCTAGAGAGTTATGTGCAATAAAATTGCAAATATCATTATACGGCTTAAAGTAATCTGGACGTATGTGGTATAATCGTCTCAGTGAACATTTAACTAAAGAAGGATATGTAAACAATCTTATATGCCCATGTGTTTTCATCAAGAAAACGTCATATGGATTTGTTATTATTGCTGTATATGTTGATGACCTAAACATTATCGGAACTAAAGAAGAGATACAAAAGGCATCTGATTATTTAAAAGGAGAATTTGAGATGAAAGATCTCGGACAGACAAAATATTGTCTTGATCTCCAAATTGAGCATTCACATAAAGGTATATTTGTACACCAGTCTACGTATACAAAAAGAGTGTTGAAACGATTCAACATGGACAAAGCAACTCCACTAAGTACTCCTATGGTCGTTAGGTCACTAAATGTTGAAAATGATCCTTTTCGACCACATGAAGAAAATGAGGAGATACTTGGCCCTGAAGTACCATATCTAAGTGCAATAGGAGCACTCATGTATCTTGCAAATTGCACTCGGCCCGATATATCATTTGCAGTTAATCTTTTGGCAAGGTTCAGTGCATCTCCTAAGCAAAGACATTGGAATGGGATCAAACATGTCTTTTGATATCTTCAAGAAACAATTAATTTAGGGTTATTTTATCCTAACAACTCAAACGGAGAAATGGTTGGCTTTGCTGATGCAGGATATTTGTCTGACCCTCATAAAGCTAGATCACAAACTGGGTATGTACTCACAATTGGAGGAACTGTTATATCATGGCGCTCCCAGAAACAAACACTTGTAGCCACTTCCTCTCCACGAAGCAAGTAGAGAATGTGTTTGGCTCAGATCAATAAGTCAACACATCATTTCAAGTAGTGGGATCAACGTCAATTCAGAACCGACCATCTTATATGAAGACAATGCAGCATGTGTCGCTCAAACAAAAGAAGGATACATCAAAAGTGACCGGACCAAGCATATTCCACCGAAGTTTTTCTCATATACTCAAGAACTCGAGAAGAATAAAGAAATTGAAGTGAGATATGTTCGATCTTGTGATAATGCTGCAGATCTCTTTACAAAGTCACTGCCCACTACGACATTCAGAAAACATGTTTATAATATTGGAATGCGTCATCAACAAGACCTGTAATGATCATCTATTCGAGGGGGAGCTTCTAAGTTGTACTCTTTTTCCTTACTATGGTTTTCCTATTAGGTTTTCCAAAGAAGATTTTTAATGAGGCAACAAAATCATGTACAAGAAGAACTATTAATGATGATGGTCTCCAAGGGGGAGTGTTACAAAAGTCAAGAAACACAAACGTATAGCAATAAGAATGGAGCCCATGTCATAATGTACCACAGTTTTATTTGTCTGATATCTCATCTATATAAGAAGGTGTAGTGCGATCATTTTACGATGCCCCTTCTGATCTATATTAATAATATCCTGCTCCTACATTTTGGTATGCATTCTTACGTTCTTGATTTCTTATACATATACATAATATAAGTTATATGCATATCACCAAATATATATATATATATATACACTTAATATAAATTAAAATGATATAATTAAATATAATTATAATACTAGTTTACTTTTTTAAACTAGTTTTGTTTTAGTATCTTATTTTCTTTTCTTTTTTTGTAGTTTCACTTGGATTAGTGAAAGGTCCTACACAGCTGGCAATTCCACAAAAAGACAGTCAGACAGATAGAAATTCAGGAGCTTCGATAAGCAAACAATCGCTGGGTTACTGTCGAGAAGAGAACTCCCAAAACGACTTTTTTCCAGAAATCAGTCACATCATGTGTGGTCCAGGACCCAAAAAATAATAATTATTTTTCATTTTGTGTAATTTAATTTTAGGAAAAAAAAAAAGTAAAAATCTGTGGTCATATGATTCTCTCCGATGGTCATATGACTCATCATTTCCATTTTTATCTCATATTCGTTATTTTCTATTTTTCTCTGACCAGACGTTTCGGAAATTTCCAGCCAATCCCGAGAAAATCCATACAAGAGCTATTATCGTTTCATCTGCACCCTCCGCTCCTATTTCTACTTGTGATCCACCCTTTTTTAAAAAAGTTCTCGTCCTGGGATCGTCATGATTTTGATAGGCAACGTAACCAGAATCAATGATGAGTGACCTGAGCAAATGCAGGTCAATTTTCACTAGATTCTATTTTCTCGGGAATATCAAGTTTCTCTGAGACAGTTATCTTCCCTATAATCTGAAGATCCCTGAGACCTTCGCCACTCTTTTCGGGTATGACTCGTCACGTGATACTGGCAGAAGAAAGAAACTCTCCTCCGACCACGATGATCAAATACGCGGAGAGGAGGAAGGTGGGAGAGGTGGCGGGAGGAGCCGCAGCCGAGTGTGCGGCGGTGTGGTGTTGCGGCCCTTGCGCGGTGGTGAACCTGGTTGTTCTCGCCGTGTATAGAGTCCCCGCGGCAGTCTGTAAGAAAGCGTGGAGACGAACCAAACGGCAACGTTTTATGAGGAAACGACACGGTTTACTTGCGTCCGCGGCGGCCGAGAGCACCGTGCACGCTAGACTAAAGGAAGAAGATCCAACGGCTGAAATTGTTTTTGACGAAAATGTAGTGAATGGCGAGTTAAACGACGTCGTCATGCTTGAGGATGAGATGTTTGAACGTTTCTATGGGGCAGGTTTTTGGAGAAGCCCGTCACAAAGGGACACATCATCCGGAAGTTTATGAATTCTTTGTGAAAATATTAATAATTAATTTGATTTATATCTGATTTTTCTCTAATCATCATGCGAGTATGTGAATAGGAGAAACGTAGCAATATTATTGTTCGTTTTTGTTTCGTTCGATTTAAATATAACTACGTCTCATTTGGGTGTTGGGGTGGCTTTTGCAGACCAAAAGTTCATCTCTCACTATCTTTTTTTCTTTCCAAAACCCTATATTGATCCTAGAGAATGTTCTGTACTTATTTCACAAGATAAATCCTAAGAGAATTAGAGATAATGACATAACTAATAGACAACACAGATCTATTTCCAATACTTTATCTACTAAAGCCCTGAATTTTTAAAAATGAGCAATGGAAAGAAGTAAAATGTAGAGTACAGAGTTCACTAATGGCATAAATGGTCCTAGAGAAGGCACAAATATTGGTACAGCCCTGAATAGGTTGTAATTCCCTGATCTCTTGTGTGGGAACCAAAATTCACACTGGCGATTTTCCGTCATATATGGAAACTTAGGAAAAACTCTAATTTTCCAGAGGTTCTAGATCTCTACGAAATCACACCAAAACGAAAAGAAAAAAGAATATAGATGAAGAAATTGCGCAAAGGATATTATTGATAAAGAGAGGATGATTATTCAGAACGCTGAGGTTTTCTGAATAATCCTAAGGTACTTGACCTGGACCCGGAGGTGAATTGATGAGAGATGTAAAATTCGGAATTTTGAACATCGGAGACCCTGGGGTCGGACCCTGAGGTCGTTGTTTTGAGATCGTATTCTGCCTCCCTTGGGTAGGCTACTACCGATCTCAAGTAAGAATGCAAAATTCAGGATTTTGAATATTCAGGGCCCAGAGCCTTGTTGGATCGTATTCTGCCCCCTTTAGGTGGGCCACTACCGATCTCAAGTAAAAATGTAAAATTCAGAATTTTGAACATTTGGGGCCCGGGGCCCTGTTGTCATCGATATCGTATTCTGCCCCCCTTAGGTGGACCACTACCGTTCTCGGGTAAGGACTCGCATTTTGCCACTTGGGCCACTATCGAGATCTTGTAATGCTGCAGTCTGCTTTCTGCAGAAAGCAACTCTCAGTCTTATATGGTTGTGCTGGGGTGGGTCTACGGGGAAGTAGTGAGCCACGTACCAGACTTGCTGCTTTCCACGTCTGAATAAGCAGGATAGAAGTGCTCCCGGGGTTTTGTGCACCGTCTGCTCCCTTAAACCATGGAGCTGATCTTAGTACTCTGCAGTTATACGTCATGCCCCCTGCATCTCGTGTAGCTCGTAGCGTGTTTGATGCAGGGATTGAGGCACTAGTACGTGTGGCCCCCTTGTAGATTACGGCCCAAGGCCTCTATGCAGGGGCTGAGGTATTGTCGACATTGTATTAAGGTTGATCAAGTCCGTTCCAATTCGCATACCCAAATATTTATATACGTGAAACATGTCACGTAGATACGAGGATCGAGGTGCCCCTTGGGGTCCGGTCATACTTAGTGGTTTTGTATGTGAAACATGTCATGTAGTTGTAGGGTTCGCCAGGATCGAGGTGCCCCTTGGGGCCCGATCCAGCTAGTATGCCTCTTTTAAGTTCAGTGGAGTTCTTGTGGCTCCTTTAGTCGGAACTAAATGATGTTATATAAGCTTAGTACGTAGACGTTTTTATCATACATAGGAGCAGAAAACCAGTGTACTTAAAATATATAGATAGCTAGGTATCTGTAGAAAACCCGATCCAGAGATTTAATTAGAAGTGGTAGAACTTGAGGTGCAGGGCGTCCTAGTAGTTAGGTTGGACCTTTCCTTTGCTGTCTAGCTTGTAGGCTCCTGCCCCCTGCACTCCGATTATCTTATAGGGACCTTCCCAACCTGGCGCCAGCTTCCCTGCAGATTTATCTTTGGTATGGTCACAGACCCGTCGTAGGACCCAATCTCCTTGCTGGAAGGTTCTGGTCCTAACTTTCTTATTGTAGCTCCTGGCCACTTTCTGTTGATAGGAAATGTTCCTTAGGCGGGCGGCCTCTCTTTTTTTGTCGAGTAGATCCAGGCTGAGGGTCAGAAATTCGTCGTTTTCCTTCTGTGAGATGGGTCCGGAGACAGTCGTTCTGACGTGTACCTCCGTGGGTATCACTGATTCCATGCCGTAGACTAGTGAGAATGGAGTCTCTTGCGTGGCTGTTTTCGGAGTGGTCCGATAAGCCCAGAGGAATCCATGTAACTCTTCTGCCCAGTGCCCGTGGGCTTTTTCTAGGCGTTTCATGATCATGTTGACCACGGTTTTATTTGTAGATTCGGCCTGGCCGTTTTACTATGGGCACCGCGGTGCAGAGAAGGAGAGCTTGATCTTCCACTCATGGTAGAATTCTCTGAAGTCATGGCTCGTGAACTGGGGCCCGTTGTCTGTGACAATCTCTTGGGGCGTGCTGAAGCGGGTTATCACGTTTGCCCATATGAACTTCTTTATTTTCTCCATAGTAATCTTGGCTAAAGCCTCCGCCTCTACCCATTTTGTAAAGTAGTCAATTATGACGAGGAGGAATACCTTTTGCCCCGGTGCCATTGGGAATTTCCCGACGATGTCCATGCCCCATTTTCGGAAGGGTCAGGGAGAGCTTAAAGATTTCAGGTTCTCCGGAGGGAGGTTGGAGATCAGAGCGTGCCTATGGCATTGATCGCAGTACCTAATTTTTCTGAGGGCGTCACTGGCCATCGTGGGCCTGTAGTAGCCGACTCTTTTGGCTCTGAGCACTAAACTTCTGCCGCTGGAGTAAGAGCCGCATTCTCCTTCGTGGAGCTCTTCTAGGATTCTGGCCGCTTCCCTTGGGGTGAGACATCGCAGGTATGGTCCTGAAAAGGACCTTCTGTATAATTTTCCTTCGGTGATGCAGTACCTTGCTGCTTGCCTTTTTATTTTCCGGCTTTCGCCTCGATCTTCGGGAAGGAGGTCGCGTACCAGGTATTCGATTATAAGGGTCATCCAGGTTTCTCCTTCGTCGATGACGGAGATTTCTTCGGGATCCCCTTCTCGGTATGTGGCCGTCCACTGGAGTACCAGCAGGGGAATGTTCATCTGGCTAGTGGTTTCCAGGGCGGACCCTAGATTAGCCAGGGCATTGTCTTGCGAGTTTTGTTCTCAGGGAACTTGGGTAAGCTTGCAGCTCTGAAATATTTCGATCAGGCGCTTTGCTACGGCGAGGTATCTGATCATACTGGCGTCTTTGGCCTAGTAATCACCTTGGACCTGGCTGATGATCAGTTGGGAGTCGTTGAAGACCTAGATCTCCTCTGCTCCCATTTTCTTAGCGAGTGAGAGGCCTGCGATTAGGGCCTCGTACTCGGCTTCATTATTTGTAGCTTTGAAATTGCATCTCATGCCCCTTGATGCTGACTCTCCCGTGGGGAGGTTATGACTAGGCCCACTCCTGCCCCTCTTACGTTTCTGGACCCGTCGACGTGTAGGGTCCATTCTCCCGTTCTTCCTGCTGAGCCCTGGAAATCAACTTCGGACTCCGGGACCGGAAGCATGGATGGTGAGAATTCAGCGACGAAGTCAGCGAGGACTTGTGATTTGATGATTGTAGCAGGCTTGAAGACTATGTCGTATTCCCCAAGCTCGATCGCCCACTTTGCGAGGCGTCCTGACACCTCTGGTTTGTGGAGGACGGCTTTTATGGGGAACGAGGTGACTACCATGATCTGATGGGCCTGGAAGTAGGGCTGGATCTTACGAGCCGCCGTAATCAGCGCTAGTGCTAGATTTTCGAGGTGGCTCTAGCGAGTTTCTGCGTCCAATTAGGACTTACTCACGTAGTAGATAGGATGTTGTTTCCTTTCTTCGTCTCTCACGAGGACACCGCTTACTGCATGCTCGGACACGGCGAGGTAGATTAGCAGGACCTCACCATCTAGAGGTTTTGAGAGGAGAGGAGGTGTTGTGAGGTAAGCTTTGGGGTCGTCGAGAGCGAGTTCGCACTTATCGCTCCATTGGAAATCCTTAGGATTTTTCAGGGTCTCGAAGAAGGCGTGAGATTTGTCGGACAGCCTGAAGATGAACCTGCTTAATGCGGCCATCCAGCCCGTTAGTCGTTGGACTTTCTTTACGTTTCGCGGGGAAGGGATCGTCTGTAAGTAACTATGTACCCCATGAATTTTCCGTAGCTGACCCCGAATGAACACTTTGAAGGATTAAGCTTCATGTTGTACTTTCTGAGGGTGACGAAGGCCTGTTGTAGATGGGAGATGTGGTCTTCTGCCTCAAGTGACTTAACTAGCATGTCGTCTATGTAAACTTCCATGGTCTGTCCGATTTGTTCAGCAAACATCATGTTCACGAGCCTTTGGTATGTAGATCCTGCATTTTTCAGGCCGAAAGGCATGACTTTGTAGTAGTAGATGCCCCTTGGGGTCATGAAGGAGGTCTTTTCTTGGTCGTCTGGATGCATGAGGATTTGGTTATAGCCTGAGAAGGCATCCATGAAGCTCATGAGCTGGTGGCCTGCGGTGGCGTCGACGAGGTTGTCGATATGAGGTAGAGGAAAAGGATCTTTGGGGCATGATTTGTTGAGGTCAGTGAAATCTATGCAGACCCTCAATTTCCCATTCTTTTTCCTCACCACGACAACATTGGCCAGCCATTCAGGGTACTGGACTTCTCTTATGAATCCAGCGTCGAGTAGGTTCTTGACCTCTTTGTTGATAATTTCGTCCCTTTCGGTTTCGGGGGCAAATTTCCTTCTTTTCTGTCGTATAGGGGTTAATTGAGGGTCTACCTGCAGCTTGTGCATGATAACCTCAGGGTCGATCCCGGGCATATCCTCGTAAGACCAGGCGAAGCAGTCGGAGTTGGAGCGGAGGAAGTCGATTAATCTTTGCCTAAACCCAGTGGGAAGCTTGGATCCTATCAGCATTTTCCGGCCCGGGTTTCCTTCCTGCAGGGGTATCTCATCCATCTCTTCTACCTCAGACTCCTCCGTATGCAAGGCCGGAGGGCCCTTCAGTAATTGCTATAAGACGGGGCTCTTCCCTTTCAGAGTAGTTTGATAGCAGAACCTGGCATTCTCTTGGTCTCCTTTGATTACCCTGATGCCCCAGGGGGTCGGGAATTTGATTGATTGATGGAGAGTAGAAGGTACAGCCCCCATGTCGTGGATCCAGGGATGGCCCAGTATCATGTTGTAGGACGATGCACAGTCGACAACGAGGAACTTCGTTGGTTGGTTTATCCCTTCGGCGTATGCTGGGAGGATTACCTCTCCCAAGGTGTTCTTTACCTCTCCGCTGAAGCCTATAAGTGGAGCAACCTTCCTTGTTAGTGCCTTTTCCTCCAACCCTAGATCGGTATAGGCTGGGAGGAAGATGATGTTGCCGAAGCTACCGTTGTCTATCAAGATCCGTCTCACTAAGCAGTTTGCTACAGTGAGGGAGATGACCAGGGCGTCGTGATGAGGAGCCAGGACCCTCTCCTGCTCCTTGGCAGTGAAACTGATCTCATCTATCCCAAGGAGTAGGCGCTTTGGGTCCCTCGTCTCTTGACCGTGTCTGGCGTTCCTTGTGCTGCGCTTAGTGGCCGCGTGGCTTATACTGCTTATCTCTGAGCCTCCGGAGATCACATGGATGACTCGGTCTTGATGCAGGGGAGACGCGGGCCTTGTTTATGCGGGCCGGTTCGCGCCTTCCTTAGTCTGGAGGCTCTTGGCCTTATCGAAGAGGAATTCCTTTAGGTGCCCCTTCTTGAGGAGCTCGTTGACTTCCAACTTCAGGGCGATGCAGTCTTCCGTCTTGTGACCGTGGTCATGGTGGAAGTCGCACTATCGGTTGGGGTTTCGATTAGCATCCGCGGCCTTCATCTTAGAAGGCCATTTGACCTGTTGGCCCATCTTCCTTAGGACATTCACCAGCTCGGGGTTTGAGATATATAGGTGGGAGATGTCGGGACATGTAGATACATTCATTCCATCGAGTCGAGGTAAGGGGCCATTCGGGCGTCTATCCCTGCTGTATCCTCCGGCCTCTCTTTGGGGCCTGGACTGGGATCCTTCATCGCGATTGTTTCTGAGCGGCTTGCTTGGCCTAGGTTCTTGCTTCTGCTGAGCCTTGGCCCCGCTCATGACGTCTTCTTCCCATCTCACTTGGGCCCAGGCCCTAGAGAAGACGTCTTCAATTGTTTTACACTGGTACTTGGTTAGTTCCTTGTACATGTTCCCATCTAGGAACATGCCTTTTTTGAAGGCGGAGATAGCCGTCCCTTCGTTGCATTTGAGAATAGTCACCTTCTCTTGGTTGAAGCGCGCAATATAGGCCCGAATAGGTTCGGTCCTATGCTGGAGTACATCGTAGAGGTCATCGGAATTCTTTTTCAGGTTTCTGCTGCTGGCAAACTGCTCCACAAACTTGTCGCTGAGTTCCACGAACGACCTTATGGATTTTGTGGGGAGATTGATGTACCACTGAAGGGAAGGACCGGTTAGGGTTGAGCCGAAGCCCCTGCACATGGCAGGTTCCCTCAGTCCTAGGGGGATTGCTGCTGTTAGCATTCGTTGTTTGTAGAGGGCCACGTGGTTGTCCGGATCGCTGGTCCCCTCGTAGGTCTTCATGGTAAGGAAGGAGAATTTCCTTGGCATCTCGATTGAGGCGATCTCTTCCACCAAGGGTGTGTCGGAGTAGGAGTTATGGTCACTTTTTCAGATGGGGGGAGCTACGCCTGGAAGCCTTTCCACCATCGACTGAATGGTGTTAAATTTCTCGGAGAATATCTTCTCGAGATACGCCACGGCGGCTGGATCTGAGATCAAGGGGCCGTCGGGTGAGTACTCCTCGTCCTTCATGTCGGAGTTACGCTGAGTTGCTCCTAAGTAGGTAGGAGTGTCGAGGGAAGGCATGGTTCAAATTCGGGTTCGAAACCTTCGGCGCTTATTTCTGTTCTTCCTGTGATCTTGGTTCTCCTCTTGGAGAAGATGGTTCTCAGCCTCAAGTGCTCCTACCTTCTCCGTGCTCCGTTGCAGCTGTTGAGCGTGCTCATCAAGTTTAGCTTTTAGGGCTTGAACTTCTTGGAGATGCTCTGAGCTATCCCCGGCTGTTCCTCGAGCCTCGCGGAGGTCGGTGATTTCTCCTAGGAGTATGTTGAGCTGATCGATGAGCTCGGCTTCTCTCAGAGTTGCTCCGGTGGGTTCGGCTGAATCTTCTAGTGTCATCGTCACGTAGTTGGATTACTCCCCTCCTTCTAGCGCCAAGCTGTTATGGTATTTTTGTGTAGGGTCGTTTTAGTACTACGGAACACAAGAAGGTGAGTGTGGGAACCGAGAGAAGTAAGAGAGAACAAAGAGGATTTGTACGAGATGAAGAGAAACTGAAAGGAACAAGACAAGAACAATAGAGAAGGAGACGTATTATTAGATTTTTTGAATGGGGCTACAATATTGGTGTATGAACCCTAGCCGCCTAGATCCAGTCTCTCAATATCTCTAAGTGTCGATCCCTTATTCTAGGGTTTGGGTTCCTCTTATATAGATGTTGATGTCGGCTTCCATTAGGTGAAACTCTTCCATATTGGTGAATATGGGAGAGTTCCCTTAAATGAAGAACTTCCATTTTACTCAAGGGTCGGTTTATAGAGCATGGGTCGGGCCCAGGGAACCTAAAGGCAGGGTCCAGGCCATGCGTCTCTTTGGAACCGGGGTCAAGAGGCCGGTGCCCAGCCTGGGGGCTGGAGGAATCTGGTGCCTGGATATTTTTCCCAACAGAACATTTGGCGAGTACTAGCGTTGAACCATCGAGTTCATCCGCTGTCCCGACATCTACCGAGGTCGAAACAGCCGTGATCTCGAAGCCTACAGAGGTTGAGCCAGCTTTGATCCCGAAGCCTACTGAGGTCGAGCCAGCCGTAGTCCCGAAGCCTACTGAGGTCGAGCCAGCTGTGGTCCGAAGCTTCTTCCTCCGGACAAGAGAGTGATCGTGTTGGGGCTGCCGGCGCTTAGTGCGACGCAGGCTCCTTCGGCCAAAGGTCGCAAAAGACCTTGCACGAACCCTGATGCGTCCAAGAAGAGGAGATGTAAGAAAGTTTCTGATGCTTGTCCCTCATCGAACAAGGCGCTGAGCTCTGGTCTGATGCCGCAGTATCGAGCCAAGGTATGGAGATGCGAATACACCTTTATAGTATTGTTGTTTTTACGAAGATTTGGTGTATGACTGTCTATATTGTCGTTCAGATTGTCTCACTAATCGATGGAGGGATTAACGAATGTGGGTCCTAAGTCAAAGCATTTGGCGAAGGAACTAGCTGAGTCGCAGAAAAGGTCCGCTCAGCACGAAGGGAAGTTGAAGGTGATCGAAGATGCGCATTCTATGGAGGTGTCTCAGTTCGAGGCTAGGATCAGTGACTTGGAGCGGGATCTTGGGAAGACTGCAAGTTCCTTGCTCAAGACAAAGGATGTTAAGAAGGCTAAAGCCTCGGAGCTGCGCATGCTTCAACGCAAGACCAAGAGTATCGAGTGATCGACGGTTCGCGTGATTGAACTGGTCAGGGAGGGTGTCCTTGCCGAATTAGAGTTAATGGAGACGGAGGGCGACCTCGGTTTGGCTTTTGCTGGCCTGAGATCCGAGTGCGCTCCTCAGCCAAGTATGGACAAGAGCAAGTCTCTAGAGGTTGATGAAGGAGGTGATGGTATGATTCCGAGTTCCGATGAAATGATAGGCGACGATGAGACTCCGTGTGGAGAGGATGTTTGAAGTTGTAGTCTTGTGTGAGACTTTTTATTTTTAGTCTTTGTGTTTTGGCCGAGTGTGGCCGTGTTTTTATTTTGGGACTGGCCGTTACGGCTTTATGAATGAAAAATCAGATAGCGTTTTCTTTTATTTCGTAAGGAATGCTTTAGTTTGTGTGAATGTAGAGGTAGGTCCGCGAGTTGTCGTCTTGTATTCCAACTCCTTTGTAGATCGCCTTGTTTGTTCATTCATTTTAGGATACTTAGGAATCGAGTGGGCGTTCAGATGTAGATGAAGATACATGCCTTTAGGATCTCAATTCATGCCTTGAGACGTTAGAGACCAGTGTGCTGGGTTTAGGGTAAGACCTAGGTTTAATTTCGGTTGTAAGGCTTTGCGATAACTAATAGGCGTTCGTTTTGCCTGTTGCGATTTAACCTGATTCTGTACTGACTTGTCTGGTCGGAATCGAGCATCCCCAAAGGTGCTGACCAAAATTTGGATTTTTTATAGCGCTATTACCCTTGTGTCGGGTGTATGAGAGCTATCTCTGCGAGATAACTTAAGTTTCTTTAGAACTGTTGCGAGTTTGTTGTGATCAGCAATAAACTTAGGTGGTAGATGTTACCGTTGTTTGGACCTTCACGAAGGGTTCATATCTTAAGATGTTTTGTACGTTTTATAGTCGCAGATGGACTGTGCTTGTTTTCTTTTTGTTTTTAAGAAAGACGATTTTCTGAACATTGGCGACGTCTCACTATATTCAGAATTTCATTTTTCTTTTTGCCCCGTTGTTGAAAATTGTTTGAGAAATTTCGAGTTTGATATTTTGGGAGTATATGAGTATACGTATACTCACCTACCCCCCCCCCCTTTAACAAGGGGGGACAGCTGGTCTCGCCGTGCGATGAGATGCCTACGTACCCTCAGTTTTTTTGCAGAGCGTGTTGCTTAGTAATAGTATTTCTTGAGACGCATTTCGTACCATGATCGGGGAATTTTGATGTCCTGCATGTTCGCCATTTCATACCATCCCGGCAGGACCACCTTTATGACCTTGTATGGTCCTTCCCAGTTTGCTCCCAATTTCCTGGCGTTTTGTTCCGCGGTGTTTTGGAAGACTTTTCATAGGACTAGTTTGCCTACTTGAAATCTACGGCCTCGTACATTCGAGGTTTAGTACTTTGCTGCTGCTTGTTGATAATTCTGAATTCGGGCGAGGGCCTGATCCCGTCGTTCGTTAATTAGGTCGAGTTCGTCGAGCAGCATCAGGTTGATCGATTCTTCTCTTTCTGGGAGCACCTCCTGCGTACTCCCGGGAATTCGATTTTTGCCGTGATCATGCACTCTGTTCCGTATACGAGGGCAAACAAGGTTTCACTTGTTTCTTGTCTCGGGTTCGTGTGATGTGACCACTAAAATCATTTGAGCTCTTCTGCCCATTTGCCTTTTTTTGGCATCAAGGCGTTTTTTGAGGCCGTCAAGGATAGTTTTGTTAATGGTCTCGGCTTGTTCGTTGCCTTGACGATATCTTTGAGTTGATTTTGTTAATCGTATTTTGCATTTCTCGCAGAAAGCTTCGAATCTAGTCAAAATAAACTGAGACCCGTTATCCGTTACGATTTTGTTAGGGACTCTATGCCTGCAAACGATATTTTTCCATACAAATTTTTTTACTTGGGCGTCTTTGATGCTCACGTAAGAATCTGCTTCGACCCATTTGGAGAAAAAGTCGGTCAAGACTAATAAGTAACGTTTTTGTTTCGATACGGTGAACGGATACGGTGCTGAGATGGATGAGAGAACTTTCGCTGGCTGATGGATGGTTGGGGCGTGCCATTGGCACTTGTCACAATTTCGCAAATAAGCCTCGCAGTCTTTGACCATTGTCGGCCAGAAATATCCGTGACGCTTGATTTTTATTGCGAGAGACCTTCCACCAGAATGGTTTCTGCAGGATCCGGAGTGCACTTCTTCCATTACTCGCTGCACCTTTTCTTCTTGAACGCAGGTCATGAGTGGTCCAGAGAATCTCCACTTATAGAGTTCTCCGTCGACCAGAACATATCGTGCGGCTTGAGTCTTTATTTTCCGGGCCGCCCATTTTTCCGGTGGGATTTCCCCGTTGGCTATGTACACGAGGATTGTTTCCATCCACGGACGACTGAAACTGTAGCTGGACTGATCTGCGGCTAGGCGATCAACGTTTTCGTCGATCTCTTCTTCAGGTTCGTTGATCAGGTTTACGACTATGGGCTGTCCGATACTAGGATGTTCGATGAACTCCATAGGGATTACCCTACTCAAACTGGGATCCGAACTAGATGCCAAGGCAGCCAGAGCTTCAGCTTGAGCGTTTTCCGACCGAGGAATTCGAGTGAGGGCGAATTGATCAAAGTTTCGAGCTAGATCCTGAACCAGTGTCAGATATGCTTCCATTCTTTCGTCCCTTGCTTCGAATTCCCCGCTGAACTGGCTGGCCACTAGCTGAGAATTGCAGTAGGCGTGGAGGTTGTGTATCATTAGACCATGAGCCATCAGTAATCCTGTGATTAAGGCTTCGTATTCAGCTTCATTGTTCGAGGTGTGGAAAACTAATCGAAACGATTGTTCCAGCACTTCTCCCGTTGGGGCCGCCAGTTGGATGAGGATCCGTCAACGTATGGGGTCCAGGTCGAGTTTGGCTCTTAGTCGGGTGTGCCTCCTGTCGGGAGCTCTACTAAGAAGTCTGCAAGTACTTGTGATTTCGCAAAAGTCTTTGCACGGTATTCAATGTCGTACTCGCTTAGCTCGATCGCCCATTTTGCCAACCTTCTCGACTGGCTAGGGCTGCGCAAAATCGTGCGGAGAGGGAAAAAAGTGGTTACGACAATAGTGTGAGATTGGAAATACGGCCTTAGTTTTCTTGCCGACATTACCACTACTAATGCCAATTTTTCCATCATGGGGTATCGCATTTCCGCGTCTAGCAAAGTTGTACTTACGTAAAAAATTGGTTTTTGCTCGCCGCGTTCTTCCCGGATGAGAACGCCGCTTACGGCCGTTATTGACACTGCGATAGGAATAGTGGTTCCCCTTCCAATGGTTTCGCGAATACTGTCAAAGTAGCTAGGTAATGCTTTAGCTGTTGGAAAGCTTTCTAGCATTCCTCGGACCACTCAAACATCTTGTTCCCCTTCGTAGAAAGGAAAACATTTATCCGTTGATCGCGAGATGATGCGGTTAAGTGCCGCGACTCTACCGGTCAGTCTCTGTGCTTTGCGCTTCGTCCCTGGGAACACCATTTCTATTAGCTCTGTGATTTGTTTCGGGTTGGCCTCAATTCCTTGGTAGGTAACGAGGTATCGCAAGAATTCTCCGGATGCGACAGCAAACTGGCACTTGGCGGGATTTAGCTTCATGTTGTGCAAATTGAGCCTCTCAAAACAGTCTTGGAGGTGCGCGATATGATCTTTCTTTTTGAGCGATTTCACGTGCATATCGTCGATGTACACTTCTATCATTTTTCTGAGTTGTTCGAAGAACATGCGATTGACGAGTCGTTGATAAGTCGTGCCGGCATTCTTAAGGCCGAGCGGCATTACTTTATAACAGTAAGTTCCGTGATCGGCTATGAATGCAGTGTTTTCTCGATCGTCAGGGTTCATCATGATCTGATTCTACCCGAAAAAACGTCCATAAAAGATAAGAGTTTGTTTCCTGCCTTTTCTTCAACCAAGCGGTCGATGTGCGGAAATGGGTAGCTATCTTTAGGACACGCTTTATTAAGGTCAGTGAAATCGACGCAGACTCGCCAGTTTCTATTTTTTCTTGACAACGATAGGATTAGCGAGCCAGTCGGGATACCTAACTTCCGTTATGGATCCGACTTTGAGAAGTCTGTCGACCTCATTGTTGACTGCTTTCCCGCGTTCTGGCCCCAGCCTCCGTCTCTTTTGTTTGACGGGTTTGGACGTAGGGTCAACATTGAGTTTGTGACAAGTGATGTTTATGTCAATTCTTGGCATGTCTTCTGCGGTCCATGCGAACGTGTTCGAGTTTCTTTTCAGACAAGCTAAGAGCTCGTCTTTTAAAGTCTCATTTAGGTTTGCACCAATTTCGATGCAGCCTTCTGGGAACGCTTCACCAATGCATACCGAGACGACGGGTTCACAGGTAGGTTCGCGCTTCCCTTCCAGAACTTCAGCTGCTCACGACTGCCAAAAGATTTCGGTTTTATCTTGTTCTGGGGCGTTGTCGATGACAGACGATTTCTTTTTCTTTTTGGAGGGAGCGTCAGCCGAAGGAATTTTTTGTTTCAAATCCGCGGCATAGCAGACCTGCTAGATTTTCCGATTTCCTCAGATGGTCTCGATTCCACGCGGGTTGGGAACTTGAGACACATATGGTACGTTGATGGTACCGCTTTCATCGAGTGTAGCCATGGCGTCCCTACGATTTCGTTGTAGGTAGTGGGTCGGTCGATGACTATGAATTAGATTATTTTGGTCATGCTTCCGGCTGGAACCGTAAGGTTAACTGTGCCAAGAGTCATGGTGATTTCTCCCGAGAGTCCTACTAGCGGGCTTGAGTTATCCGCGATTTCAGATGGATCAATTACCATTCTCTCGAGGGTTTTTTTAAAGATGATATCAGCCGAGCTTCTGGTATCGACTAACATCCTTGTGACATCCTTATTCTTGAATTTCAGTTCGATCACAAGGAGATCGTTAAGAGGTTGGATCGAGTCGATCATTGCTCTGTCCTTGAATGAGATGACGTCTCCGTTCAAGTTAGGCATATCTTTTTTCGTTCTTTCAGTGGTTATGTGTAAGAGAATCCGGACTCCCCCCCCCCTTCTTCTAGCGCCAAACTATGGGAACCGAAATTCAAATTGTCAATTTTCCGTCAAATATGGAAACTTAGGGAAAACCCTAATTTATCCAAGGTTCTGGATCTCTGCGAAAACACACTAAAACAAAAAGAAAAAAGAATATAGATGATGAAATTGCGCAAAGGCTATTATTGATAAAGAGATTGAAAAGATGTTACAAAAGAGAATCGCAGAACTTAGAGAACCAAACGTTCTAAGAATCCGACTTGTTAGTCTAGCAACCTAAGTCCTAAATTCACCTAAGCTAACAGCAGTTTTTCTAGGTCTAAAAATCTCTTCCTCCTCTTGACTTCGACCTCATGCTTATATACTCCTTCTCTAGGCGGCTGGTGTTTCCTTTTCCGCTCCGATTCGCGCGTATCGGAAATCTTCCATTTATCTCGATCTTTCCATTTTTCTTTGGAAAACTTATATTTTCGTCTTCAAACATGATATTTACCCATTCCTGCAAGTAATGAGTAAACCGTCATCATATCTTTGGGCTGGATCTTGTCTAAAGTCGTGGATGGGCTTTTATCGCGTTTTAGGACTTTCTGAGCCATTTTGCGATTTAGCCGTTTTACGATTTTGACGAGCTCTACGGTGCCGTTTTCATAAAACATCTCTAGTTAATCGTATAATTTGGCAACATCCGGAGTTTCGTTTAACCTTTACCGTTTTATACAATATAATCGGGGTTTTACAAGAAAACAAGTCTTTAGCGGTTTTTTTAATAAAACATCTCGAGTTAATCATATAGTTTGGCAATGTCTAGTGTTTCGTTTAACCGTTGCCATTTTATACGATTTGCTCGAGGTTTTACGAGAAAACAAACCTTTTACGGTTTTTATCCTAAAACTTCAACGCTAATATGGATCGAGACGAAACGAGAGATGTTCCGATCACGGTTCACAGAACGATCGAGTCGAGGAGCATGGTTGATTTGGCTCAGCTGGCCTGTTGGCGAGCTGGAAAGGGCTGTTCAACTCGCCAACAGGCGAGCTGGTGGGGCAGGGCAAGCTCGCCTGCTGGATAGGGCTGTTCAGCTCGCCAACAGGCGAGCTGGTCAAGCAGGGCTAGCTCACCTGTTGGCAAGCTGGACTGTTGTTCGGTTTTGATCGTTTCTCATTTTTCTTGACCCGAGATTCTTTCGGAGAACGTAAAGAGAAGTAATCACAGACGTTGATTTCGAGATGACCGTTTTGACCCCAACATCTTGTAGGTGGGTAAGCGCTTTGATAATCCTTGCAAACAGAGAATCAAAGACTCAATCTGCTTCAAGGCTTGTGGATTGATGTGGGACACAAGAGAGATGTTTTGACTCCTGATACTCCAAGGCTTCTAGTCTAGATATTATACACCAAATCAGAGAACACAAGGCTGGATATTACACACCTGCAGAATTGAGAAAACTCAAAACAAAGAAGACGATAGAAAACGTCGATTCCTTTCTACAGTGTCTCTGCGTACAAGATAAATAGAAAACGCCAAATCCCATAATCTTAAACCAAACTGGTTTACTCTAATCCTAATCCTAATTGAGTTTGGTTTACCCCCTGGTCTAATATAAAACAAAATTGGCTTTGGTTTACTGGTTCAAATTAAAACAAATTGAAATAACACTAAACCAAGAGGCTGGTTTATTTTTTCTAAAGATTATCTCCCTCTCCTGAATCATCCACGCCAAAATAAGGCTGAGAGTAGATTGTCTTTGAGCCTTGGTCTTTGATCATGTGACTGATCCAGTTGAGAAGCTAATGCATCCTCCATCAAGCTAGCATGCCCTTCTGATTGTCGAAGCTGATCCAACTTGTTTCTCTCCTGATCAGATTGTTGTCCACACCAAAATTAGTCTGCAGATTAATCTCCATGTTCAGAACCAGCTTGTGTTGTCTCCTGATCCAGCTCATGTTAGTCTCAGTTGATTGTTCAAATTGTTTCAAAGCTGTACCCAGAGTTCTTCTCTTCTCTCTGTCCAGAACTTCATAGATCGTGCCAATAAGACCATGAAACTGTCCATTAAGCCAAGCTTTGACTATTAGCTTAGCTTGTCAATACATTGGATCCAGTCTCTTAAGATTGAGCCTGCTCAGGATCGCACCATACCCAGCACTGCAATCGTGGATCACTCCATGTTTCAGCTTAGCTTAGCTTTGACTATTAGCTTAGCTTGTCCATACATTGGATCACTCCATGTTTCAGCAAGCTCTTGGAACCTTTCTCACTCATCTCCAACTTCCTTGCTCTATCAATTACGCTTTGGTTCTTGTCTTTGCACACACACACCTCTTATCTTGGCTTGAAAACAAAGTGTTGCAAGCCTCTCACAGGCCTTAGTATGTTACTGCAAACAGAACTTAGAGGAAGCAAACTTTTCTTTCCATTCAACTCATAACCAGCTGCTTTTGCAGAAGCTTCTCTCCATTTACTCCATAAGCACGACTCAACCCTGGCTGTCTCAGCATGTGTTCTATGCTTTCCTTGATTGGATAAAAGAGTTAGAACTCCAAAATCAAGCAAGAACCTTGCTGATCGATCTTGTGGCCGAACTAGTCCCTTATGGCTGCTTAGGAGAATACCTCTGATGTCTCTCATTACATCTTGACCAGTGCTCATTATAACTCGGTTCTCATGCTGCATAGGGTCTGGTGGTCGTGTGTATCTCTTTAACCACAACATGTTTTTGTTTTTCTCTTCTCAGCTTGTTCTGATCAGTTATGGATCTGATCAAGGACGTGTTGCCTCTATGTTGACTGAAGCTAGTTAGAATCACACCATCTTCTCTCCCTTCAAAAATATTTGACCTCAAATCTTGTTTTTCAGGAGTGACGAAACCTTGCAGATCAAGCTTGTATGAAACTGTTTTCCTAACGAGCTTGTTGTTGCTTCTTCTACCAGCACTCAAGCTTCCTCCTGGTTTAAAAATAACTTGCTGCAAGCCTTCTACAGCTCTCAGATGCTCCATCACACTGAACTGAACACCTACCATATTCCTGATCAGTAAATCACAAGTTATTGTCTTATCACTTTGATCAACCAAGAAAAGGTGTGATTCAGAAGCTGTAGATGACTCTCCAAGCACTCCCTCTTCTTTCTTTGTTTGATCAGGCACATATAAACACAGCTATTGTGTTTCTCCTTCCTGTTCAACTGCCATCTTGGACACTGAATCCTCTGGTAGTGAATCTGGTTGTTCAATCTCTTCCAAGAAAAAAATCGAAATTTGATTCTTTCTCCACCCATTGGAAACCAGGCACATACTTATAACTCATGATTATTTTAAGCTCACTCCAAGTGTAGATTGGTTCCTCATTAAACCAACGAGCTTATTTATCTACCCTACACCATGATTTAGCCTCAACTCTCAGCAAACTAACAGCAAGGGACAGGCTTTCCCATGAGGGTATTTGATTCTGCATAATGAAACTCTCTAGGCTGTTAGCCCACGCCATGAAAGCTTCTGGTCCATATCCAGGACCATATCCTCCAGAAAAAACATCAGGATACATCATAAAACAAGTTCACAAAGTTCCTTAGGTGTTGTAGCTTCACTTCTCTGCCACTCTTCTGCTCTTCCAAACCCTGTGGTTGTAGATCAGCTACCAAAGAGTACAAAATCGTGTGCAGTTGATGAAACCAGACTAAAAATTCTTACCCTAACCTTCAAGAGGCTCTGATAGCACCTGGTACAGCCCTGGATAGGCTGTAATTCCCTGGATCTCTTGTAGGTGGGTAAACGCTTTGATAATCCTTGCAAACAGAGAATCAAAGACTCAATCTGCTGCTTTAAGGCTTGTGGATTGATGTGGGACACAAGAGGGATGGATCGACTCCTGATACTCCAAGGCTTCTGGTCTGGATATTACAAACCAAATAAAAGAACCCAAGGCTGGATGTTACACACCAGCAGAAATGAGAAAACTCAAAACAAAGAAGATGATAAAAACGTCGATTCCTTTCAACAGTGTGTTTGCGTACAAGATAAATAGAAAACGCCAAATCCCCTAATCCTAAATCAAACTGGTGTACTCTAATCCTAATCCTAATTGAGTTTGATTTACCCCATGGTCTAATACAAAAAAAAATTGGCTTTGGTTTACTGTTTCAAATTCAAACAAATTGAAATAATACTAAACCAACATGCGGGTTTATTTTCTCTAAAGATTATCTCCCTCTCCTGCATCATCCATGCCAAAATAAGGCTGAGAGTAGCTTTTCTTTGAGCCTTGGTCTTTGATCTTGTGACTGATCCAGTTGAGAAGATAATGCATCCTGCATCAAGCTAGCATGCCCTTATGATTATTGAAACTGATCCAACTTGTTTCTCTCCTGATCAGAATGTTCTCTGTTGGGGTCAAAATCGGTACGACGGAATCAATGACCAAAACTTTCCGCAAAAATAAAAATATGTTTTATAAAACACGAGAAATTGTTTTATAAAATTTTAAGGACTTTCCAAACAAAGGAAATCCGCGGAAAACATGGAAATTGTCATCTCAAAAAAAACGAACGAAATAGTCTCCGATTACGCGATTGCCCAAGTTAAGCAAAAAACCGCAAAATACCGCATCCGGCATACTACGAGCAGGTTCGACCAAACCAGTTACACGTGCGACTAGCCAAACCAGCCGGTTCAGCTCGCCGCACGGCGAACTGGTTCGTCCCGGACCAGCTCACCGTACGGCGAGCTTGTTCGGCAAAACCAGCTCGCCGTACGGTGAGCTGGTCACCTCAAATCAGCTCGCAGTATGTCGAGGTGAACGTCCCGAGCCTCGATCACTCGCATCCTTAACGCAAGGCATACGTCCTTCAGTTTGATCGTGATCTGAACCATGGTCGAAACTTCTCTCGTTTCATCTCGATCCATCTTACCATTCGAGTTTTGCGATAAAAATCGTAAAAGTCATCTTTTCTCGTGAGAATTCGGGAAGATCGTACAAAATGGCAACGATTAGACGGAACATCGTACATTGTCAAACTATACGATTAACTCGAGATCTTTTATAAAAGAATCACTAAAGACTCGTTTTCTTGTAAAACCTCGAGTAAATCGTATAAAACCGACAACGGTTAAATAAAACACCGAACATTGCCAAAAAATTATGATTTACTCGAGACGTTTAGTTTAAACGTTGTCGTATCAGGAAACGATCTTGTTTAAAGTCGTAAAATGACTAAATCGTAAATCGGCTCGAAAGATCCTAAACCTCATTAAAGGCCCACTCGCGACTTTGAATAGGGTCAAGCCCAAAGATACAATAACGGTTTACTCGCAGAAAGAAGATAAATGTCAAGTTTGAAGATAAATAGAAGATTTCCAAGGAAAAATGGAATGATCGAGATAAATGGAGGATTTCCGATAAACTCGAATCTGGGCGAAAAGGAAGGACTAAACCGCCTAAGGAGGGAGTATATAAGTAGAAGGCCAAGGACAGAAAAGGAGGATGATTTTCAGAGCTCTCACCACCAAGTTTAGCATTAGGAAACTTTCTGTTTTTTTTTTATCGAGCTGCATCTCAACTAGGGTTTTCAGTTTTAGGTTGTTAGAACTATGGAACTCGCCGTCAGCTCTTGTAGCCAAGGCTTACTCTCGTTGTACCACTCTTAAGCAGAATTCAGAATAAGAATCCTCATTGTCCTCAATCTCGTTTTAATATCTTTTGCTTATTCTCATCGTTTACTTGATTGCTTGTGTGCGGTTCCGAAGATAGCCGGGTCCTCTAGGAAATTAGGGTTTTCCCTAAGTTCCTTAATTTATGTAAAATCGACATGGGTGTATATCGGTTCCCACAATTTGGCGCTAGAAAGAGTGGGGGTCGGATCTATCTTACACTCAAGCCACATCACGCTCAATCGAGAAACGATGGTAGAAGATCAACCAACTCGCGTCGATACCGAAAACGTTGACACAACACCACCACCAGATGTGTCTGCGGTTAACACAAACGCTAACACCGAGACCATCGAGAAGATGCTCTCCGATTTCAACAAGAAGTCAGAAGAACAAGAAAAGCTCATTGGTTCACTCGCAAAACATGTCGAAACCTTAACTGCAAAAACCAAGGCAATTCGCCCACGTGGAACTACTAGGATCCGCGGAAGAAGGCTCGATTTCGCGACTCCTATGGATCGCCCAGTACCGAGCAGAGAAATCTGCTGGAACAAAACTACAAAAAGATAACACTGACGCGACACTGAACGAATCAGACAAATCTCCAACTAGCAGACAGGAGACCGAAGAAGACGGTGTCAAAAGTGTTAACCTGGGAACAAGCGACCAATCCGATCCATCGGATGAAGATGCAGACGTCCATCCGAGGAGGAGGAAAAATTGCAGCCCTCACCCGGAATCCTCTCCCGACCATTCTCTTACTGAGGATGAGGAGGGGCTCTACTGCGTGCAATGCGCAAAAACAGCCGAGGGACGATCTCGAGTTACTCGCAGCAAACGCTGACAAAGTCGGAAAACTGCTGGCGACCTAACTGAGTTTCGCAACCTCCGCTACTACATTACTAAAGCGGCCACAGCGGTAAAAAAGGTGAAGTCTCAAATTCACCATACTACCAGCGCTGCGCTTGAGATATATCGGCTGCTATACAAATCTCGGAAAACGCATTTTATGGCTCGCATCACCGAGGTAAAGCTACCTGATCCTGGAAAGCTCAAAGTGCCGACTTACGACGGACGACCGATCCCAAAGTGCACCTACAGGCCTTCCAGATCACCATGGGAGGAGCCAAGCTCAAGGATGACGATAAAGACGCGGGCTACTGCCATCTTTTCGTCGAAAACCTAAAGGAGCAGCGCTCGAGTGGTTCGCCAAGCTTAAGCGGTATTCAAGAGTTTCCGCCAGCTTGCTTCCGAATTCCTGAAGCAATACTCAATGTTTATAAATTGGGAAACTTCCGACGCCGACCTCTGGAGCTTATCCCAGAAAGAGGACGAACCTATCCGCGAATTCATGAGCTAGTTCAAACTTATCATGGCTAAGGTTAGCGGAATAAGCGACAGAGCCGCCATCGACTTGCTCAAAAAATCGCTCTTGTTCAAGTCGAAGTTTCGAAAGTGGATAACTCTCGAGAAACCGCGGACGATCTAGGACACACTCCACAAAGCTACCGATTATATAACCATCGAAGAGGAGACTAAAATCCTCTATGAACAGCATAAGCCGACCAAGTCGTCCGCAAAGGACATTGCGTCCAAGCAGAAGCTGAGAAAGAAAAACCTTCGTAACGACAAATTCGTCCATCACAAGGGAGAGGATCTCCAAGGGGCGCACAACTACGCCGTCAAATCCGGATCAGAGCAGGGGCAAACTACGGGGAACACGTGGTCAAGGAATCCAAATTACAACGAAATTTCCTTCTGCGATCTCCACCAGACTCGCAGTCACTCTACCGTGAATTGCAAAGTTCTCGGTGCCAGACTGGCCGCAAAGTTTCTCGAGGGAGAAATCTCTGAGGTATCCATCGTAAAGGACCTCATCCGCGATTAAGATCACCCCCGAAAACCGATAGGAACTCGCGAGCGGAAACTCCGCCTCAAGGGAACCAGCTGGGCGAGAAACGCGGACGAAGACAAGACGAGAAAGATAATGACGCTAACCGCCGAAGGGTCAATATGATCATCGGCGAATCGCAATACTACAGCGATACCATCTCGTCCATCAAGTCCTACCAATGAAAAGCCAAAAGCGGTTTGAACTGGAACATACCATCGAATGACACTCCAAAGGGAGTAATCGCTTTTGAGGACACAGAAACCGGCGGAATCGATCAACCACACGCCGATCCTCTCGTCATCGATTTAGTCATAAGCTACTTAGAAGTCGTGCGAATCGTGGTCGACACCAGAAGCACGATCAACGTAATCTTCCGCAACACGTTGGTGCGCATGGGAATCGATTTAGCGGAGGTCGAGCCAATACCAAAGCTGTTGACCAGTTTCTCCGGCGAAACGACTATGACTCTAGGATCGATCCGGCTTCCGGTCGCCGCGAAAGAAGTGACGAGTATTGTTAACTTCGCAGTCATCAATTGCCAAGCCATCTACAATGTGATCATGGGCACGCCTTGGATTTACTCCAAGAAGGTGGTTCTATTGACGTACCAGTTAGGCATCAAGTTTCTTACCCCTACGAGAGTCGTGGCAATTTGGGGATGCCAGAGACAGTCGCGTTCTTCCTTTTTATTTGAACAGAAGCTAAGGGATTGGCGGTCGTACTAGTGAAACCGAAACGGGCGAAGTTAACACCGACACCCACAGAAAACGACCCGAAATCAGCAAAGGTCGAGAAGCAGCATGCCTCCGAACCCATCGCCTCTACTCAACCGGAGGAGACAAACCCGGACCAAGACGATGATCCAGCGACTAAAGCAATCGAGAAGTCTGCGACAGTCGAGTAGACACACTCGCACCAACAATCAGAACTACGAGATGGCTTGATATCCGAAAGGAATATGTAGGCAACTCGCCTAAAGATGAGCTCAGCTATCCCCCTTTCCGAAATGGGGGGGGAGTGGGTGTGTATACGAGTATTCGTATACTCCCAAATTTTAAAATCTTTGTTTTGTAATCGAAATTTTCAAAATTTTTTAATAAAGACAAAGTTAGAATATTAAAAATCTCTCTGCTATCGAAAAGCATAAAAACGAATTCCAAACATCCGGAAGTTACTTATACACCAAATATTTCGAAAAGAACCGGCCAGACGTTGCCTAAAGGTCTTAGAGAAATATTCCTCAAAGTCCCTCTGTGACTATAAAATTACAAACGCTCCACGATTGGCCCCGTTGAGCACGCTAGCCGTCCTAAACAAACGCATAGACCCATTGGTCCGCATACATCCGACTAGAATAAAATAGCGCGCTATAAAATAAATTCAAACTTTTGGTCAGCACCTTCGGGGATGCTCGATTTCGATCAGACAAGTCGTATAAGCCGAGAACATATCGCGGACTTTAAATCGATACAAAATCAGGTTAAAATCGCAACAGGCAAAACGAAAGCCGACTAGTCATCTCATAGCCTCAATCCAAATGTAAACCTAGGTCTTGCCCTAAACCCAGAACACTGGTCTCTAACGTCTCAAGGAATGAATTGAGATCCTTAAGGAATTTATCTTCGCCCACATCTAAACACTCGCAAAAAATCTACACAGAGAGTTAGATACAAGACGACAACTCATACTCTTCCCTCTACATCTAAACGAAACACAGATTTCATACTTAGAAAATATTTTTTAATATCTTATCATTCAATACACACCGCCCAGCGGCATGGATTCAAAGCCACCAACGGCCAGTCCCGATAAACATTACAAATGACATCATACTACAACAAAGATATCATCCATCGAAATTACAAAACTCGGACGCCAAGCTTTGGCCAGCATTAGCATCAACCCGCGGTTGATCAACCTCGCCACTCGCATCCGGGATCTCTGTCCCAACCTCGACTGAATCTGGCGACACCACAATGGGATTCCACTGCTCCCACATTCGCGCCCTAAGATCAAAAAGTTCGGGATGCATATCCTTCTTCCCAGCCAAGCGCTCCCTTTGCTCGGGAAACTCTCTAGCATATGAGTAATCCTCATGTTGAGTAAGGGACAGCCCGTTGACTATACCGCGACACTTGAGATAGTTGCCATAGGCTCGTTAAGCAACCTCAACATTCGAGTAATAAGTCGCAAAATCGTTCATGGCGAATCTTTACTTCCACAGAAACCTCTCTCTTGCCCACTCGACGAGCACGACCAACTCTCTGACCAGTTATCTCCTTAGCACGGCGAGAGTTAGCCGCACATTCGTTTTTTTCACGCGGGAAACCTCCCTTTTGGCCCATTCCTCAGCGCTAAACGGGTTGGCATCAACCTCTGCTCGAAGACGAGCAACTTCTTTTTCCGCCAAATCTGCACGAAGCTCAGCAAGACGAGCTTTGGAGTTTCGATAGTTCAAGGCTCGACTCATAGTCAGAAGGCCCTGCAAAAGGAAAAATGAAAGGATAAGCGAAAATTTTCGGTCATGAGTCGTGAAAAGTAAAACGAACCTGATTAGCTTGCTCGGACGCTTTGGCAAACTCTGGAACATAGCCAAGATCGCCGTCCGAGAAGTTGGAAGTTGATGATCCGCCAGCACATGCCCAAACGCCCTCATTTATCTGATTATCAAGGAAATCCTTGAGTATGTTGTCAGGAGAATCAAGACAGCCAGGCGTACCATCGTCAACAACCACGTGCTTATCCTTTCGAGACCTCGACCTGTTCCATTTCGTTGGGGAAGTGTACAGAAAGAAGTTTCCTATACACGGATCCTCTTCGAAAACCGGAGAGGCTGCGAGAAACCAAGATTGAAAAAGAGCAACTGCGCGATGAACACACTGTGGAGATAAGCTGTTCCAACTACATTCCCCGTCTTGAAGCGAAGCGATAACGATTGAAAAACCCTCTAGAAACGGAGAAGAGGGTTGGTCTCTGCATAAAACGAAAGCAAATGAATAAAATAGAAAATCCTAAGAGATCATACGTTTTCGAATCACGATACCTTTCCGGCCCCATTTGGTCACAAAAAGAAGAATGCAGTCCTCCTCCACCGATGCACTGTCGATACGAACATATAATAAATTCTTCTCTCAAGAAGGGTAGGCCGACGAGGAATCGGTGACTATTACCCTGCGAGGGGATAATTTAATCCTTTGTGTCGTCCCCTCTGGTTTCAGTAAACCCTCAAGGTGATCAACACTAAGAACCATTCCTCGCTCGTAACTCAACGTCAAAAGACCAACGAGTTGCTGCAAGCCGCACAGGTCCATTTGACTTATCGATATCCCAAGACGATGAAGGTATCGAACGATGATCTCCGGAATCGGAAACCAGAAATGACACTACATAAAAAAGCGTC
Organism: Eruca vesicaria subsp. sativa; assembly: GCA_932364175.1. Taxonomy (NCBI): domain Eukaryota; kingdom Viridiplantae; phylum Streptophyta; class Magnoliopsida; order Brassicales; family Brassicaceae; genus Eruca; species Eruca vesicaria. The sequence goes on along the minus strand of CAKOAT010236265.1, from coordinate 497,239 downwards.
GTAACACGTAAAAAAGCCATCGGCGCATCTTTTTCACCCTCTCTAGCTAATGGAAGGCGAAATTATACCGCATCCGGAATTTGGCAAAAATTTCGAATGGAGTCGAGACCATTGGGGCAGACCAAACTCGGGCATCCAGCAATACGGTTAGCACGGAATGGAGGCGGAACCCAGGTTCCAGGTTTGGTGGGCCTCGTTTCGCCTCCAGCTGCCTGATATGCATCGACATCTTCCGGATCGACAAATGGTATCGAAAATTCTTCCTTCGGAACTACAACATGAGATTGCGAGTTCACTCCTTCGGAACCACAACGATCAGAACTTGTTTCGGAACGAGTTCTCCTCTTCGAAAACATGTTTGGTGAAAGAAAGAAAGATTTGAAGAGAAAGGAGAAGAGAAAACTTCTTGAACCTTACAAAAGTTATGTGGAAAGAAGTGAGTAAACAATTTGAAAATTTACTCCATATACTTATAAGAAAAGTTTTACTATTCACCTTTGGACTTTTGGCCATTAAAGTTCCGCGTAATTCTACCAAACTTGCCGAGCAAGTTCAAACCGCTCGCAAGAACTCTACAATTCTTATGAACTGGGGGGCTAACTGTTGGGGTCAAAATCGGTACGACAAAATCAATGACCAAAACTTTCCGGAAAAAACGAATGAAACAATCTCTGATTACGGGATTTCCCAAGTTAAGCGAAAAACCACAAAAAGACGGCATCCGCCATACTACGAGCAGGTTCGACCGAACGAGTTCGACGTGCGACGAGCCAAACCAGCCGGTTCAGCTAACCGCACGGCGAAATGGTTCATCCCAGACAAGCTCACCGTACGGCGAGCTGGTCGTCTCAAATCAGCTCGCCGTACGGCGAGCTGAACCAACGCGGTTCGGCTTGCTGTACGTTGAGCTGACCGTCCCGAGCCTCAATCACTCGCATCCTCAACGCAAGGCATACGTCCTTCGATTCGATCGTGCTCTGAACCATGGTCAAAACGTCTGTCGTTTCATCTCGATCCATCTTACCATTCGAGTTTAACGATAAAAATTGTAAAAGTCTTCTTTTCTCGTGAGAATTCGGGAAGATCGTACAAAACGGCAACGATTAGACGGAACATCGTACATTGTCAAACTATAAGATTAACTCGAGATCTTTTATAAAAGAATCACTAAAGACGTGTTTTCTCGTAAAAACGGCAACGGTTAAACGAAACACCGAACATTGCCAAACTATACGATTTACTCGAGACGTTTAATTTAAACGTCGTCGTATCAGGAAACGATCTTGTTTAAAGTCATAAAACGGCTAAATTGTAAGCGGCTCGAAAGATCCTAAAACGCGATAAAGGCCCAGTCGCGACTTTGAATAGAGTCTAGCCCAAAGATACAATGACGGTTTACTCGCAGAAAGAAGATAAATGTCAAGTTTGAAGATAAGTAGAAGATTTCTGAGGAAAAATGGAAAGATTGAGATAAATGGAAGATTTCCGATAGACTCGAATTTGGGCGAAAAGGAAGGACTAAACCGCCTAAGGAGGGAGTGTATAAGTAGAAGGCCAAGGACAGAAGAAAAGGAGGACGATTTTCAAAGCTCTCACCACCAAAACTTAGCACTTAGGAATATTTCCGTTTTTGTTATCGAGCTGAGTCTCAACTAAGGTTTAGACTTAGGTTGCTAGAACTAGGAAACTCACCATTAGCTCTTGTAGCCAAGGCTTTACCTCATTGTACCACTCTTTGGCATAACTGGAATAAGATCCTTCTTGCTCTCAATCTCGTTTTAACATCTTTTACTTATTCTCATTGTTTACTTGATTGCTTGTGTGCAGTTCCGCAGATAGCCGGGTCCTCTGGGAAATTAGGGTTTTCCCTAAGTTCCTTAATTTACGTAAAATCGACAGGGACGAATTTTGGTTCTCACATTCTCCACACCAAGAAGAGTCTACAGATTAATCTCCATGTTCAGAATTAGCTTGTATTGTCTTCTGATCCAGCTCATGTTAGTCTCAGTTGATTGTTCAAGTCGTTTCAAAGCTGTACCAAGAGTTCTTCTCCTCTCTTTGTCCAGAACTTCACATATCATGCCAATAAGACGATGAAACTGTCCATTAAGCCAAGCTTTGATCAGTAGCTTATCTTGTCCATAAGTTGGATCCAATCTCTTAAGATTGAGCCAGCTCAGGATCGCACCAGATATTCAAGCTAATTGAACTTTGTGCTTGATATGTTGTGTTTTTGGCACCTTCTAACAATGTTTTTAAGTGTTTTGAGTCTTCATCTAGTCTATCTAGTCCTTTTCAAGTCGCTACTGGTCTGGAGTGCACTGGATGTGAGATGGACAGTTGGAACAAAAGAGGAGAAAAAAAACTAACTTTAAGGTTTTCAAAAGCGGAGCAACCTGACCGGCTGTTCTCGAGTGAGCGGAGCAATCCGACTGCATATTCCTGATATTTATGGAAACAAATATTCTATTTCAGAATTTTTCCTAGTTTCCCTATTTTTCCCCTCCAGCCACCAGTAGCCTCCATATATCTTCTATTCCTCTTTTCTCTTATTATTCTACGCTAGTTCTTACAGAAAAACAACTCTAGAGCTTTTGTAGATTTGTGATTTGATACTTTGTAAAAGGAGAAGACCATCTCTTTCATCTAGAGAAGAATCCTCATAATCCTGTTTGTATTTTATCTGCAATCATATTCATGTCTTCTTCATCTCTTGTTTATGTGTTCTATGCGGCTATGGCTGAGTAGTCAGCTTGCTTAGTTTAGGGCGATAGGGTGTTAGTTCAACGAGCTAAACTCAGACAAGGTTCATTGTTTGATTGTCTTCATTCATTTTTATGCTTACTGTCTGCATTAAACTAGCTATTTAGTGCTTGAAACTAGGTTTAATCTAATCATCAACAATTCTTAGATTTCTAAAACAACATGAATGGGCAATTTTTCTCTAGCCAGCGAAAGTAGATGTTAGGGCAATTTGTGAACTTATCAACGCTGTGCTTAATGTTTGCTTTCATGTTTTAGTGCAAAGAGAACTTAGGTATTAAGATTGATTGTTAAAAGAGGAGATGCCACGAGAGTGGGTCAATCTTTATTTGTCTTTCGAGTTCTAGACTTGCGTTTAATACAACCTTGAATAGATGTTTGGCTCATGATCATTTGACACCCAATCCTTCACCCTAGGCTAGCATCTTTTATAATCTGAAACCAAACCAACTATGTTACTTGTTTTATTTTAATTATTTTACTTGCATTAAATCAATTTTTTTGTAGCTTAATATTGATCTCATAGAGATAAAGTGTAAACTGGTCCTCTAGAAATTAATCTCAAATACTACATCTACACTGTTAGCTTGCAATAGAAAAAGATACAATTTTAGTGTATCAAGTTTTGGCACAATTGCGACCGAGACTAGATTTTTTTACCTTTATTCTTCGGTTAAGTATTAAGTCTAAGATTTCTAACTTGTAATTTTCTCTTCCTTTCAGCTAATGTTCTAGGTGCATGACCAGTAGACATACTCGGAGAAACGCACAAGGACCATTACTCACACTCAGTAACGAAGAGCTCACAAGATTAGAACGACAAAACCGTCAACAACCGAGGCAACCTAACACCTTAATGGGTGATGACAACAATAACGATAACCAAACCGCTGCAATGGCACTCATGCAACAACAGATGCAACAGGCTCAGCAAGCTGCATAACATGCAGCTCAAGCAGCCACACATCAGGAACAATCTGTTCCAGTTGGGGAGAGAAACCTTTCGCGCAATATCCCCACTACGCGTTCGGCCATCACTCCGCCAGCCTGCACTCGTCAATACTTTGAGATCAATCCAACCTTGATCGTACTAGTGCAGAGGAAGACATTTCACGGTGTCCTGGCAGAGATCCTTATGGAGCACATTGAGAGCTTTGAGAAAGTGTGCAGTGTCACGTGTGCCAATAGAGTACAACCAGATTACATTAAGTGCACACTTTTCCGATTCTCTCTTGATGGGAAATCAGCTAGGTGGCTGAATTCTCTTGTGGGAACATGTCCGATTAGAGTTCCTAAGTCAGTTCTCTACGAAATCAAAGAAAACCACTCTGAGGAACACGATTTCCTCATTTAATCAACTGACTGATGAACACTTCTGCGACGCATGGGACATTCTGTGACGCATGGGACCGCTTCAATGATTACCTCAGAGAGTGTCCTCATCATGGATTTGAGGATGACTACCTTCTAGGCATTTTATATGATGGAGTTGATTGGGAATTTCAGAATGCTCTGAATTCCGAGAGCAATGGAGATTGCATGATCAAAACAACTGATGGAGCATTTGCACTGATAGAGAACATGGCATCCAGTTCGTACAACAAAAATCCAGAGACTGACCGCTCCAAAAATGTGAACAGCGTAGACGCTCAAAAGATTGATGAGCTGACAGCTAAGGTTGATCAGCTGCTTAAGAACAATCAAGGGCAAGTCTACGTCAAGGAAGAAGCTACGACTGATCAGATTCAGAACACTCAAAATTTGCTCTCGAGGCTGAAAAGAGAGGGAACGATCAGCAAGAGATCAACTACATCAACGGACAAGGGTATGCACAGAACAACCAGGCACAAGGTATGAGGTACCAGCAAGGCTTCCCTCAGAACTTTCAGGGTAAAACATTTGTTTTCAGTCAGGCACAAAACCTGTTTGTGGGTCAGAATCAGAATCAGCACAAGCAACAGTCCTAGAGCAACCAGCAAGCTGCTCTAGCTACTACCAGTGGTCCGCAAGATGAGCTGAAAGGTTTGGGTATGATGATGCAGCAACTGTTGCGGGGATAGCAGATTCAAGGAAAGGCATTGCACCAGGTTACCTTAAAGATCAACACCAGAATGGACAACATGTTCACTGAGCTGAATATAAAATATGATACTGTGAGCAACCACATAAAGATGATTGATGTTGAGATTTCTCAAACAGTTGTGAGTATCAAGAGGTGAAATCATGCATATTTGCATTGTTTTAGCATTTCATTGTGTACATAAATCATCATATAGATTAGGGTTTAGACATCTTTAGGGTCCATATTGCATTCATATGTTTCATTAGGTGCTGGAGTGTCCAATGTAATGATTTGAGGTGTTTAGAAGCATTGTGGTTCAAAAAGGAGTGAAGAATGAAGATTGATCAGGAATCTAGACAAAATAAATAGTGGGTCAAAGTCAGGACGAGCTGGCGCTGGTAGCAACTTATCTTATTTTCTCTTTAGAACTTTTCCTCTTATTGTAAAAGCTTGAATCTTTTGATCATTAAAGAAAGTTCTTCATCTTAATTTCTTCTTCGCTTGCTCATTAACATGATTAGTCTTGACTCATATATGGGTTTAACGCTTTTCATGGAGATTAGAGAGTAGTTAGCTTTGGGATTCATGGATTTAGGTGATTAGAGTGATTAGATGATGATCTAGGGTGTTTAGGGTTAGATCTATCATGTTTTATGCATATTACTTGAGTTTAATGCTATTTTAGACCTGATCATTCTAGAATAGAGCCCTAGACATTTCCTTCCCACAAGGTGTATGATGAAATGCATGAATGAAAGTATTTGTGTTTTTTGCTTGCTTAGCCACGGACACTTGATTCTAGGGATGCTTAGATGGTTATTAGACTTGTTCACAATGCTTGCTTGATTGATTTAAACCAAGGACACTTGATGTTCAAAGATTGATAGCAAAGGAGCTTTTACCTTGACAAAGGACTAGCTTAGGATTGTGTCCAGACCTATAGGACTTGATAGATTGCTTGAAGCTTCACCCTAGATTGGATAATACAAAAAATTCAAATCCGCAATCCATGATTCCTAGTTGTTCTTATTGATTAAAAGTAGTTCTTGTTGTTGTTTCTTGATTGGATTTGAGGTCACTTTGTTTATATTTCTTGGAACCTAGCTTGTTACAAATCATCTCTCATATTTGCTTAGCTTAGGAAAGTTTGTGTATTCTTAGTCTTTAGATCACTAGTTCCATGTGGTTCGGCAATCTTAACTACTACATTGATTTTCTCTAAGGCTTAAAAACCTTTATCAAATTTGGCGCCGTTGCCAGGGGAACTAGATAGATCTTTCATTAGGATTTCAAACTATCTTAAGACTAAGTATTATTTTCTTGCTTTTGTTTTGATTTGGTACAGCTACTTACTTTCTACTCTAGATTTTCTATTTTGTAGTGATGGCTGCAAGCCACTTTACTTGGCCACAAGAAGAGGAAGCCACTCTTGAAGATCACATTGATGATGATGAGCCATATGTAGAGGAGCCATTTGATGAAACCATACTCACGCCAGAACAGAGTGTAAGGGTGGATAAGCTTTGCAAAGAGAACCTGTTGTTGACAAGGGAGGACATGGCAGTGATGCTCAGGTTAAATATTATGTCACATCGGGCATCACTAGAAGGAATATAGCTCACAGGTATTGAGATAAGGATGGCTCAACGGCTCAAAAAGGTAATATATTGGGTTCCACCAACGCAATTGAAAGGTATATGCAATCCTATTTAAGAACTTCATTCTGGAAGATATTTGCTTGCCTTCTATTGATGATGTTGCCTCTGATTTGAATTCTCATATGCTCATCAACGAATTTTTTGATCTGATATGTGAAACTAGGAAGCTAGATGAGTTTAGAATAGCAAAGATTGTTCAAGATCATATTGAAGTTTGTTTTGACAAAAGCCTCATATGTGCTTCATTTGATCTTGAATCTAAGTTTTTAAAGCTTAATGAACCTAGACCTCTTCTTGAAATAGATTATTTAGGGGATGAACTTGATGTGGATAACTTCTTGCTTGAGATGGAAATCCCATATTTCAAAAATATTCATGAGAATAGGAACATTGTGTGTTATTTGATTGATGGAGATAGAGTATACTACTTTGTTAAGGACCCTTTTTAGCATGTAGTTGACTTTGTCTTTCCACCAAATGCATTTGATTCTCATGACCATCTTAACATCAAAGAGCATTTCATAATTCATGCTGCATTTTAAGTGAAGCTCTTTAATAATAAATTTGTCTACTTTCAATGGACAGTAGTGAGCTCTTTTGCATACTTTGTTTCTTGTTCTTGTAGGAGAAGGATCAAAGGTGCATTGGCTCAACCTTTTGATACTTATGATTAGAAAGCACACAAAGTCAAGCTAGAGACTCAAAACAAGGTCACTTGGGAGGAAGTCCCATGCTTATCTATTGTATATATTCTTTTTCTTCTTGCTATAGTATATTTAATAAATGCAATAGAGGAATTTCAGGTTGGGTCTAGAGCTCCTAAGAGAAGAAAGGCAGCCAGATCCTAGCACTTAACACCCATTACCACACCTCAACCTCCACTTTAGGTACCACTCCAGCCATTCCTTGTATATACCATTGTTGTTATCATATTTTTGGTAGCTCCTTCTCTCTTACTCACACAGAGACTGTGTTATTTAAGTTTGTTGATTTTGAGTCTCATGCATTGCACATACATAAATGCATAGAAAAATCCAAAAAATTGAAAAATTTCTAAAAAGAAACAAAAACAAGCATTTAGATTGCATCATTTGCATCTTTAAGATTGAGTCTAGAAGCATTTAGATTGCATTCATGCATTGGGAGCTGACCTAATAAGGAAACACATGCTTAGAACACTCTTCTTGAAACTTGTTGCTTGTGTGAGATTGACATTCTCCTTTAAACCAACTCAAAATGAACTTAAAGCTGAATGAACGTAAACATCTATCACTTAAAAATAGTTTGTTGCTGATCACAACAAACTCGCAACAGTCCTAAACAAACTTAAGTTATCTCGCAGAGATAGCTCTCGAACACCCGACACAAGGGTAATAGCGCTATAAAATAAATCCAAACTTTTGGTCAGCACTGCCGGGCAACTTAGAAATTGTTCCTGGTGAGATGCTCGGTTCCAACCAGACGAATCGTATAAGCCGAGAACATATCGCGGATTCTAAATCGGTATGGAATCAGGTTAAAATCGCAACAGGCAAAACGGAAGCCGGCTAGTCATCGCACAGCCTCAATCCGAAAGTAAACCTAGGTCTTGCCCTAAACCCAGCACACTGGTCGCTAACGTCTCAAGGCATGAATCGAGATCCTAAAGGCATGTCTCTTCGCCTATATCTAAACGTTCACTCGATTTGTTAAACATCCTAAAACGAGCAAACGAATAAGGCGATACCGTAGGGGAAAGGAATGCGAGACGACAACTCGCGGACCTCCCTCAATATCAACTCGAAGCAACAAGTTTAAACGAAAAGCTGATTGTTCATTACAAAAACAAAAGTTTCCGAAGCAACGAGGGATTCAAAGCCATAAAAGGCCAGTCCCGAACAAGTACAAAAGCCATAGTCGGCCAAAACGCATAAAATTCGAAATTTTAAGTCCCATCCTCAAACATCCTCCGCACACGGAGCCTCATCCTCATCCATCGTATTACCTTCACCTTCGACAGCAACCTCCGGGTCGTCGTTCTCGTCCGCATCTGGCTGAGGCACGTTTTCGGCAGCAAGAGTTGGATCGGAATCACATCCCTCGACAGGAATAGATCTTTCAGTCACGCGGACATCCGATTCTTCAAAACTCTTCATCTTGCGCTGAAGTATGCGCAGCTCCGAAGCCTTGGACTTCTTTGCATCCTTCGCCTTGATCAGAGAGATCGCGGTCTTTCCGAGATCACGCTCCAGATCGCTAATCCTAGCCTCGAACCAAGAATTCACGTCTTCTATCACCTTCAGTTTCCCCTCGAGCTGAGCAGACCTCTCCTGCGACTCGGCCAACTCCTTGGCTAAACGCTCGACTTCGGACCCACACTCTTTGATCATCCCATCGATCAACGAAACAAACTAGAAAAACCAAGATGGATGGTCAGATACGAATATATTATTTAAAACGTGTGCTTGCGAACCTGTACCTTGGTACGCTGTTGCGACATCGATACCAAGCTCGGCGCCTTGCTAGATGAAGCTCCGGTCTCGGGACCCTTCACGCCTCTCTTTCTCATGGGAGCATCAGGGTTCGGATGAGTTCTCTTGCGGCCTTTGGCTGAAGCAGGCAGCGTCGCGCTAAGCTCCGGAAGTCCCAGAACAATCACTCTCTTGGCCGGAGGAGAAGGCCTCAGAATCGTAACCAGATCAACTTCAGTGGGAGCTGCAGCCGGTTCGACTGCGAGAGGAGTCGTAACCGATTCAACGATGTTGAGAGCCGCAACCGGTTTAAGCGCGGTAGGAGCCACGACCGATTCTACCTTGGTGGGAGCTACGACCATTCCAACCTCAGCATAAATAGCAACATTTTCGGCTGCAACAAGGGGCGGAACAGCAGACACACCCAACGATTCAATAGCAGCGCCTGTCGAGGAGTCCGCTATCGTATCCGTCATTTCGTCCAAAATAGCCTTGACCTCTCTCGCAAGAACAGATGGATCCACCGGGGGTACACCACTCGACACGGCATCCTCCTCAGCATCGCTGCGGTCCATCTCGTCTTGAAACAAGAGAAACTCGGAAATCCGAGCATCCTGCGGATGTGCCGTAGGGTTTTCACCAGATGGGACCTCACAGTTTTGTTGATCACCTTGGGAAGAAGATATCTTGAAATGTTTCTAGAGAGAAGTTGTATAGAAACTTGAGAGATGGAAGATATGAGAAGTAATGATCCAATACTTATAGAAAAAAAGAGCATGTCCCTCGTAATAAGACAAATCGTAGCCGTAGATTCCGATTAAAGCAACTCCATTCGCCCGCAAAAAATTTCTCCAGAATTGCAAGCTGGGGGGCAAACTGTTGGTGTCAAAAATCGTAATCTCGAAATCAACGTCTACGATAACTTCTATAAAAGATGGAATCATTGCTTTCCACAAGAATCGTTTTATAAAACTCGAGAATCATTTTATAAAACTCAAAGAATAGTTTTATAGAACTCGAGAATCGTTTTATAAAACTCGAGAATCATTTTATAAAACTCGAGAATCGTTTTATAAAACTCGAGAATCGTTTTATAAAACTCGAGAATCGTTTTATAAAACTCGAGAATCGTTTTATAAAACTCGAAGAATCGTTTTATAAAACTCGAGAATCGTTTTATAAAACTCGAGAATCTTTTTATGAAACTCGAGAATCGTTTTATTAAACACGAAGAATCGTTTTATAAAATTCGAGAATCGTTTTATAAAACTCGAGAATCGTTTTATAAAACTCGAGAATCGTTTTATAAAAATTTAGAATCGTTCTATAAAACTCGAGAATCGTTTTATAAAACTCGAGAATCGCTTTATAAAACTCGAGAATCGTTTTATAAAACTCGAAGAATCATTTTATAAAACTTGAAGAATCGTTTTATAAAACTCGAAGAACCGTTTGATAAAACCGCGAAAAACCGAAACCAATCGTTTTATAAAACTCGAAGAACCGTTTTACAAAACCGCGAAAAACCGAAACCACCGTGAAACGCGAACTAGCTTCGTCCCGGCTAGTTCGCCATTGGGCAAACTAGAAGCTTCCCGGAAACTCCACCGGCCGACGAGCCGGACCGGTCCGGCTCGGTTCGCCGTAGGACGAATCGACCATCCCGAGCCTTGATTTCCCGTATCCCCGATTCAGTGCTTACGACCTTCGACACGATCGTATTCCAAGCCACGGTCAAAATGTCTCCCGTTTCGCCTGGATCCGACCTATCATTCGAGTTTTACGATAAAAACCGTAAAACTTTGTTTTCTCAGAAAGAACTCGAGGAAATCGTATAAAACGGCAAGGTTTAACCGAAACACAGAACATTGCCTAAACTATACGATTTATTCGATATTTTTCGTTAAAATAATAAAAAAGCGTTTTTAATAAAAAAACGTCGAGAAAATCGTAAAAAATGGCATCGGATCAGGAAACGATCTCGTATAAAGTCGTAAAACGGATTTTATCGCAAAACGGCCCGAAAGGTCCTAAAACGCGATAAAAACCCATCTCTCGATATTAACGAAATATATCCCGAAAATACGATAACATTTTGATGTTTTACTCGCAGAAGGAAGATAAAGTTCAAGTTTGATGACAAAAGGCAAGTTTGAAGATAAATAGAAGATTTCCGCGGGAGAAAAAGAAGGATCAAGAAAAATGGAAGATTCCCGATAAACTCGAATCTGGGAAAAATGGAAAGACTGAACCGCCTGGGAGAGGAGTATATAAGCCAGAGGCATAGGGCAGGAGCAAGGGGACAAGATCAGACCAAAAAAGGCGGCTGTTAGCTTAGAAATTTAGGACTTAGCGTTTAGACTAGCAATCCAGATCCTTAGAACGTTTCGACGTCTAAGTTCTGCAATTCTCTTTTGTAACAGTTGTCGATCTCTTACTTAATAAAAGCTTTCACACAAATTCTTTATTTTCTGTTCTTCGTTGTTCATCCATATTCTGTTAATCTCGTTTGTTTTAGTGATTTTCGCAGAGGTCCAGGACCTCGGGAAAATTAGGGTTTTACTCTAAGTTTCCATATTTAACGGAAATCAAAAAGTGTGAATTTTGGTTCCCACAGTTTGGCGCTAGAAGGAGGGGGGCGGATTCTCTTACACAATAATCGCTAAAACGAACGAGAAAAGACATGCCTAATCTGAACAGCCGAACCAGCTCGCGGTTTACGACGGATGCGGTTTTTCACGGTTTTGTGCTTAACTCGAAAGATCGTGTAATCGGTGTTTGTTTCGTTCTTTCGAGATAAAGATTTCTGAGTTTACCGCGGATTTCATTTCTTCGGAAACTTATTAGAATTTTATAAAATGACTTCTCGGGTTTTATAAAATGACTTCTCGAGTTTTATAAAACGACTTCTCGAGTTTTATAAAATGATTTCTTGAGTTTTATAAAATGTCTTCTCGGATTTTATAAAACGGCTTCTCGAGTTTTATAAAACAGCTTGGCGAGTTTTATTAAACAAAATTTAGTATTTTTTACGGAAAGTTTTGGCTATTGATTCCGTTGTACCGATTTTGACCCAACATGGTTCAATAAGCTCAGGTCCAAGTTTGGGGGTCTTCTCAATATGCCCAAGGGTCATGTCCAATATTTTATGGACACAACAAGTCCTCCCTCCTAATTCCCTGATTTCATCAAGCAAACTCCAAGTAAATAAACCTCTACCTTTGTACATACTGAGTTCTTTCATCTTTTCTTCTCATTTGCTCTCTCTTCAAGGTTTACTCTCACACAAGAGACTGTGTGAAATAAGTTTGGGGGCGGGGGGGGGGGGAGAGTCTACTATCTCACATTTTGTTGTTTACGTGTGATGAATCTCATGCATTGCATAGTACATACTTATTTCCAAAGAAACAATCAAAAAAAATCAAAGATTAAAAATTTAAAAAAAAACAACAAAAAGAAGCATTTAGTTGCATCATTGCTGCATCTTTAGGATTGAGTCTAGAAGCATATAGATTGCATTCATGCATTTGGAGCAAACCTTGTAAAGAACACATGCCTAGAACTCAAATTGTCACTCTAGCTAATCATAGCAAGTAGCTTAAGCATCTCTTGAAAAGCTTGCATGCTTCGAGCCTCGAAACCTCTTCTTGAACCAATGCAGCTCGCCGTATGAAGAGCTGAACCAACCCGGTTCGGCTCACCGTACGTCGAGCTGACCATCCCGAGCCTCGATCTCCCACGTCCTCGAATCAAGGCATACGTCCTTTGGTTCGATCATGCTCTGAACCATGGTCGAAACGTCTCTTGTTTCGTCTCGATCCGTCTTACCGGTTAAGTTTTACGATAAAAATCGTAAAAGTCTTCTTTTCTCGTAAAGTTCGCAAAGATCGTATAAAACAACAAAAATTAGACGGAACATCGTGCATTGCCAAAATATACGATCAAATCAAGAAATCTTATAAAAACGGCATCGTATCAGGAAACGATCTCGTCTAAAATCATAAAACGGTTTTTATCACAAAACGGCTCGGACAGCCCAAAAGCGCGATAAAAGTCAACTTACGACTTTAAACAAAATCCAGCCCAAAGATACAATGACGGTTTTAAGATTTACTCTCAGAAATAAGATACATGTCGAGTTTGAAGATAAATGTCAAGTTTGAAGATAAATAGAAGATTTCCGCAAAGAAAATGGAAAGATCCAGATAAATGTAAAGATCCAGATAAATGGAAGATTCCCGATAAACTCGAATCTGGGCGAAAAGGAAGGACTAAACCGCCTAAAAGAGGGAGTATATAAGAAGAAGGCAGAGGACAGAAGCAAAGGACGAGTTTTCAGAGCTTTCACCACCAAACTTAGCACTTAGAAATATTTCTCGAGCTGCGTCTCAACTAGGGTTTTAGTCTTAGATTTCTAGGGTTAGGAATCTCGCCGACGGCTCACGCAGCTAAGGCTACTCTTGTTGTACCACTCTTACGCAAATTCGGAATAAGATCCTTCTTGCTCTCAGTCTTGTTTTCTTTTACATCTTTTTATTGTCTTTTTACTTAATCTCGTCGTGTTCTTGATTGCTTGTGTGCGGTTCCGCAGATAGCCGGATCCTCTGAGAAATTAGGGTTTTCCCTAAGTTCCTAAATTTACGTAAAATCGACAGGGGTGAATTTTGGTTCCCACAGTTTGGTGCTAGAAGGAGGGGGGTCGGATCTATCTTACACTCAAGCCGCAACACGCTCAATCGAGAAATGATGTCTGGCGACCAACAAACTCGCGACGAAAGCGACAACGTTGAAAACATGCCTGCTCCCGATGTATCTAAGGTTAACGCTAACACTAACGCTAACACCGAGGCCATCGAGAAGATGTTCTCCGATTTCACTAAGAAATCGGAGGAACAAGAAAAGCTCATTGGTTCACTCGCAAAACAGGTCGAAACCTTAACTGTGAAACCTTAACTGCGAAAACCAGGGTAATTCGACCCCACGGAACTACTAGGATCTGCAGAAGAAGGCTCGATTTTGGGACGCCTATGGATCTTCATAGAACCGAGCAGGGAAATCAGCCGGAGCAAGACACCAAAAAGATAACCCTGACGCGACGCTGAACGAATCGGACAAATCTCTTACTCGCAGAAAGGAGACCAAGAAAGATGGCGTCGAAAGGGTTAACCTGGAAACAAGCGACCAGTCCGATTCGTTGGATCAGGACGCGGACGTCCCTCCTAGGAGAAGGAAAACTCGCAGCCCTGAACCGGAGTCTTCTCTCGAGCGTTCTCTTACTGAAGACGAGGAGGAGCTCTATTGCGCGCAACGCGCAAAAACAGCCAGGGAACGAACTCTAGTTACTCACAGCAAACGCCGAAGAGGTCGGAAAACTGCAGGCAACTTAGCTAAGATTCACAATCTCCGTGACTACATCACGAAAACGGCCGCAGCGGTAAAAGCGTTAAAATTTCAAATTCACCACGCTACCAGCACCGCACCCGAAATCGATAGGTTGCTATACGAATCCCGGAAAACACCTTTTACGGCTCGCAACATCGAGGTTAAGCTACCCGATCCAGGAAAGCTCAAGGTGCCAACTTACGACGGGACGGCTGATCCCAAAGCGCACCTACAGGCCTTACAGATTACCATGGGACGAGCCAAGCTCAAGGATCACGAAAAAGACGCAGGCTACTGCCGTCATTTCATCAAAAATCTAGAAGGAGCAGCGCTTGAGTGGTTCGCCAAACTTAGGCGGAATTCAATCGGGAGTTTCCGCCAGCTTGCTTCAGAATTCTTGAAGCAGTACTCGATGTTTATCAATCAGGAAACTTCCGACGCTGATTTCTGGAGCTTATCGCAAAAGGAAGACGAATCCCTTCGCGACTTCATGAGCACGTTCAAACTCGTCATGGCTAGGGTTAGCGGGATAAGTGACAAAGCCGCCATCGACGCGCTCAGAAAATCGCTTTGGTTCAAGTCGAAATTCCAAAAGTGGATAACTCTCGAGAAACTGCGGACGATCCAGAACGCTCTCCACAAAGCTACCGATTACATAACCATCGAAGAGGAGACTAAAATCCTGTCCGAAAAGCATAAGTCGGCGAAAACATCCGCAAAGGATATCGCGTCCGAGCAGAAGCTGAAAAAGAAAAACTCTCGTAACGACAAATACGCCCATCACGAGGGACAGGATCTCCAAGGGGCGCACAACTACACCATCAATTCTGGATCGTAACAAGGGCGAACTACGGGGAACACTTTGTCGAGGAATCCGAATTACGACGAGAATTTCTTCTGCGATCTCCACCAAACTCGCGGGCACTCTACCGTGAAGTACAAAGTTCTCGGCGCCAGACTTGCCACAAAATTGCTCGCGAGAGAACTCTCCGAAATATCCAGCGTCAAGGATCTCATCCGCGATTCAGATCACTCCCCAAAAAACGACAAGAACTCGTGAGCGGAAACTCCGCCTCAAGGAAACCAGTCAGAGGAGAAACGCGGATGAAGACAAGATGAGAAAGGTAATGACACTAACCGCTTGATCAATATGATCATCGGCAAATTGCAATACTACATCGATACCATCTCATCTATCAAATCCTACCAACGAAAAGCCGAAACCGGCTCGAGTTGGAACGTACCATCGGATAACACTCCAAACGGGGTGATCTCTTTTGATGATGCAGAACCCGGCAGAATCGATCAACCACACGCCGATCCTCTGGTCATTGACATAGTCATAAGCGACTTAGAAGTCGCTCGAATCCTGGTCGATACTGGAAGTACCGTCAACGTAATCTTCCACAACACGTTGGCGCGCATGGGAATCGATTTATCTAAGATTGAGCCAATACCAAAGCCGTTAACGAGTTTCTTCGGCGAAACGGCTATGACTTTAGGATCGATCCGACTTCCGGTCGCCGCGAAAGAAGTGACGAAAATCGTCAACTTCGCAGTCGTCAATTCCCCAGCTATCTACAACGTGATCATGGGCACGCCTTGGATAAACTCCATGAAGGCAGTCCCATCAACGTACCACTTAGGCATCAAGTTTCCGACACTTATGGGAGTCGCGGCAATTTGGGGATGCCAAAGACAATCGCGATCTTGCGTTTTAGCCGAACATAAGCTAAGGCAATTGGCGGTCGCAATCATGAAACCAAAACGGGCGAAGTTCACACCGCCGTCCACGGAAAAAGACCCAAAACTAGCAACGGTCAAGAAGCAACTAGCTTCCGAACCCATCGCTTCTGCCCAACCGGAGGAGACAAACTCGGACCAAGACGCCGATCCAGCGACTAAAGCAATCGAAAAGTCTGCGACAGCCGAGTAAACATACTCGCACCAACAATCAGAACTATGAGATGGCTTGATTTCCAAAAAGAATACGTAGGCAGCTCGCCTAAAGACGAGTTCAGCTATCCCCCTTTTCAAAACGGGGGGGGGGGGAGTGGGTACGTATACGAGTATTCGTATACTCCCAAATTTTAAAATATTCGCTTTTTAATCAAAAATTTTGAAACTTTTAAATAAAAGACAAAGTTAGATATTATAAAATCTTTCTACTATCGAAAAACGTCAAAACAAATTGCAAACATCCAGAAATTACTTCTGCAGTAACGACAACTTAATCGTTTCGACAAAAAACATATACACTAAATATTTTTGAAAAGAACCGGCGAGATGTCGCCTAAAGTCTTAGAGAAATATTTCGCAAAAGTCCGTCCGCGACAATAAAATCACAAATGCTCGGAGATTGGCCCCGTCAAGCACGCTAGCCGTCCTAAACAAACGCACCGACCCACTGGTCCGCATACATCCGACTAGGATAAAATAGCGCGATATAAAAGAAATCCAAATTTTTGGTCAGCACTTTCGGGCAACTTAGAAATTATTCCCGATGAGATGCTCGATTCCAACCAGACGAATCGTATATGCCGAGAACATATCGTGGATTCTAAATCGGTATTGAATCAGGTTAAATTCGCAAGAGGCAAAACGAAAGCCGACTAGTCATCGCACAGCCCCAATCCGAAAGTAAACCTAGGTCTTTCCTTAAACCCAGCACACTGGTCTCTAACATCTCAAGGCATGAATCGAGATCCTAAAGGTATGTCTCTTCGCCCTCATCTAAACACTCCCAAAAATCGAAACACTCCGAGTAAACGAACCGGACGGTCTACACCAAGAGTTAGATGCGAGACGACAAATACTTAGAAAATATTTTTATTAGTATTACTCGTTCAAATACACGCCGCCCAGCGGCAGGGATTCAATGCCACCAACAGCCAGTTCCGAAAAAAACATTACAACGGCATCATCCTACAAAGACATCATTCATCGAAATTACAAAACTCGAACACCGAGCTTTGGCCGGCGCTAACATCAATCCACGGCTGATTAACTTCGCCACTCGCATCTGGGATCTCCGGCCCAACCTCTACTGAATCCGGCGACACAACAATAGGAGTCCATTGCTCCCACATTCGCGCCCTGAGATCAAAGAGTTCGGGCTGCATATCTCTCTTCCCATCCAAACGCTCCATCTGCTCGGAAAACTCCTTGGCATACGAGTGACCCTCATTCTGAGTAAGGGACAACCCATGAACGACACCGCGACATTCGAGATAATCGCCATTGGCCCGTTGAGCAACCTCAACATTCAAGTAACTGGTCGCCAATCGTTCACGACGAACCCTCGCCTTCTCAGCAACCTCTCTTTTGCCTGCACGGCACGCACGGCGAACTCTCTGATCAGAAATCTTTTTAGCATGACAAGAGTTAGCCGTGCATTCGCTCTTTGCGCGAGCAACCTCCCTTTCAATCCATTCTTCGGCAGGGTTGGCGTTAATCTCCGCCCGAAGACGAGCAACTTCTTTTTCCGCCATGTCCGCGCGAAACTTAGCTAGATCGACTTCGGTGCTGCGATCATTCAGGGCTCGACTCATGATCAGAAGGCCCTACGAAAAGAAAGATGAAAGGATAAGCAAAACTATTCGATCATGTCATTTAAACTAGCGACAATCCCATGACGCATTCGAAGGATGCTCGCATTTCCGATTTCCTCTTGTTTCAGGAGGAGATGGATTGTAGCGATGCCGAGGAGAGCACGGTGCCGAGTTGCGTACCCCCGGTGGACCCATCCGTTCTTTCGAGAGAGGTCAAGGCTATTTTGGACGAAACGGTGGATACGGTAGCGAAATCCTTGACGGGAGTCCTCATTGAACCCTTGGGTTCGTCTGCTGTTCCGCCTCTTACTGTAGTTTAGAATGTAGCGGTTCCTGCTGAGTTCGGAACGGTTGCGGCTCCCACCGTGGTCGAACTGGTTGCGGCTCCCACCGTGATCAGACCGGTTGCGGCACCCACTGTGGTCGAACCGGTTACGCCTCTGAGGCCTCCTCCTACGGCCAAGAGGGTGATTGTTTTGGGACTTCCGGCGCTTAGCGCAACGCTGTCTGCTCTAGCCAAAGGTCGTTAGAGACCTTGCCCGAACACCGGTGCTCCCAAGAGAAAGAGAGGCGAAATGGGTCTGGAGACTGGAGCTTCGTCAAGCAAGGTGCCAAGCTTGGTTTCGATGTCGCAACACCATACCAATGTATAGGTTTGCGAGCATATGTTTATATAGACTACAATTTTTTATTCGTATCTGACCGTCTATCTTGGCTTTTCTAGTTTGTTTCGTTGATTGACGGGATGATCAAAGAGTATGGGTCTGAAGTTGAGCGTTTACCCAAAGAGTTGGCTGAGTCGCAGGAGAGGTCCGCTCAGCTCGAGGGAAAAATTGAAGGTGATAGAGGACGTGCATTCCGCGGAGGTATCTCGGTTCGAGGCTAGGATCAGCGACTTGGAGCGCAATCTCGGAAAAACCGTGATTTCTTTGCTCAAGGCGAAGGATGCAAAGAAGTCCAAGGCTTCGGAGCTGTGCAGACTTCAGCACAAGATGAAGAGTTTCGAGGGATTGGCGGTCCGCGTGACTGAAGGGGATGTTCCTGTCGAGGGAAGTGACTCCGATCCGGCTCTTGCTCCCGAAAGCGTCCCTCAGCCTGATGCAGACGAGAGTAACGACCCGGAGATTGCTGACGAAGGTGAAGGTGGCGATGCGATGGATAAGGACGAGGCTCCGAATGCGGAGGGCGTCTGAGTTGTAGTCTCATACGAGACTTTAAAAGTTAGATCTTTATGTGTTTGGCCGAATATGGCTTTTGTACTTGTTCGGGAATGGTCTTTTACGGCTTTGAATCCCTTGTTGCTTCGGCAACTTTTATTTTCGTAATGAACAATTAGTTTTTCGTTTAAACTTTTTGTTTTGAGTTGATATTGAGGGGGGTCCGCGAGTTGTCGTCTCGCATTCCTTTCCCTTAGTGTATCGCCTTATTCGTTTGCTCGTTTTAGGATGTTTAGCGAATCGAGGGAGCGCATAGATACAGACGAAGAGACATGCCTTTAGGATCTCGATTCATGCCTTGAGACGTTAGCGACCAGTGTGCTGGGTTTAGGGCAAGACCTAGGTTTACTTTCGGATTGAGGCTATGCGATGACTAGGCGGCTTTCGTTCTGCATGTTGCAATTTTAACCTGATTCCAAACCGATTTAGAATCCGCGATATGTTCTCGGCTTATACGATTCGTCTGGTTGGAACCGAGCATCTCACCAGGAACAATTTCTAAGTTGCCCGGAAGTGCTGACCAAAAGTTTGGATTTCTTTTATAGCGCTATTACCCTTTTGTCGGGTGTTCGAGAGCCATCTTTGCGAGATAACTTAAGTTTGTTTAGGACTGTTGCGAGTTTGTTGTGATCAGCAACAAACTATTTTTAAGTGATAGATGTTTACGTAATTTAGGCCTTCGCGAAGGGATTATATCTTAAGAAGATGTGTGTTTTATAGTCGCGGACGGAATGTTTCTTGTTTCTTTGGAGAGGAACGATTTTCTGAACATTGGCGACGTCTCGCTATATTCAGAATTTCGTTTTTTCTTTCGATACGTTTGTTGGAAAAGTTTGAGGAATTTCGAGTTTGAAATTTCGGGAGTATACGAGTATACGTATACTCACCTACTCCCCCCCTTTTTAACGAGGGGGGGACGGCTGGTCTTGCCTTGCGACAAGATGCCTACGTACCCTTTAAGGGGATCAAGCCGTCTCGGAGTTCAGTGCCATGCGGGTGCGTTGCCTAGTGATAGTATTTCTTGAGATGCATCGCATTCCAGAATCTGGGAATTTTGGTACCCTGCATGTTTGCGATTTCGTATGCTCCAGGCCGGACTACCTTTATGACCTTGTATGGTCCTTCCCAGTTGGCTCCTAATTTCCTGGCGTTTCGTTCTGCGGTATTTTGGAAGACTTTTCGTAAGACTACGTCTCCTTCGTGAAATATGCGACCGCGTACGTTTGCGTTGTAGTACTTTGCGGCTGCTTGCTGATAGTTTTGAATTCGGACGAGAGCTTGATCCCGTCGTTCGTTAATCAAATCGAGTTCGTCGAAAAGCATCAGGTTGTTTGACTCTTCCCTTTCTGGGAGAAACCTTCTGCGTACTCCTAGAAATTTGACTTCTGCGGAAATCATGCATTATGTCTGGTATACGAGGGAAAAAGAAGTTTTGCCCGTTGCTCGCCTCGGGGTCATGCGGTGCGACCATAAAACTCCCTCGAGCTCTTCGGCACATTTGCCCTTTTTGGCGTCGAGGCATTTTTTGAGGCCGTCGAGGATAGTTTTATAAATGGTCTCGGCTTGTCCGTTGCCTTGAGGATATCTTGGAGTCGATTTGGTCAATCGTATCTTCCTTTTTTCGCAGAAAGCTTCGAATCTAGTCGAGATAAATTAAGATCTATTGTCCGTGACGATTTCGTATGGTACTCCATGTCTATAGACTATGTTCCTCCATACGAAACTTTCTACTTGGGCGTCTTTGATGCTTGCGTAAGAGTCAGCTTCAACCCACTTAGAAAAGAAATCGGTCAGGACCAAAAGGAAGCGTTTTTGTTTTGATGCGTGCATTGGCCCGACTATATCCATCGACCATCGCATGAACGGATATGGTGCCGAGATAGATGAGAGAACTTCAGCAGGTTGATGAATGGTCGGAGCATGCCACTGGCACCTTTTGCATTTTTCGCGAGAAATCCTCGCAATCTTTTACGATCGTTGGCCAGAAATATCTGTGGCGCTTGATTTTTATTGCCAGAGATCTTCCGCCGAAATGCTTTCCGCAAGATCCGGAGTGCACTTCCTGCATTATCCGCTGTGCTTTCTCCCCTTGCACGCAGGTCATCAGTGGTCCGGAGAATCTCCATTTGTAAAGTTCTCCGTCAACTACAACATAACGTGCGGCCTGAGTTTTTATTTTTCGGGCCGCCCATTTTTCCGGTGGAAGTTCTCCGTTGGTTATGTATGCGAGAACTGTTTCCATCCACGGATGATCGAATCCGTAATCGGACTGATCTTTGGCTGGATGGTTTTCGTCTACGTAATCCTCTGGTTCGTTGATCAGGTTTATGACTACGGGTGGTCCAATGCTAGGATGTTCGATGAATTCAATAGGAATTACCCTGCTCATACCAGGATCTGAGCTGGATGCCAAGGCAGCCAAGGCGTCTGCCTGGGCGTTTTCCGCCCGAGGGATCCTAGTAAGGGCGAATTGATCAAACTTTTGGGTTAGATTTTTTACTAAGATAAGATATGCTTCCATTCTCTCGTCCCTTGCTGGGAATCGCAGTAAGCGTGAAGGTTACGAATCTTCAGACCGTGAGCTAATCGTAGTCTTGCGATCAAGGCCTCATACTCAGCTTCGTTGTTCGAAGCGTAGAAAATTAATCGGAATGACTGATCCAACACTTCTCCTGTTGGAGATGCGAGTCGGATGCCCATCCCGGAGCCTTGTTTGGATGAGGATCCGTCAACGTATAGGATCCAGGTTGAATTCGGCTCTTGGTTGGACGCGCTTCCCGTTGGGAGTTCCACTATGAAGTCTGCGAGTACTTGCGATTTTGCAAAATTCTTTGCACGATATTCAATATCGTACTCGCTCAGCTCGATCGCCCATTTCGCTAATCTCCCCGATTGGCTGGAACTATGCAAAATGGTGTGGAGAGGGAACGAAGTGGGCACGACAATGGTGTGAGATTGAAAATACGGTCTCAATTTTCTTGCTGACATGACCACTGCCAAAGCCAATTTCTCCATCATCGGATATCGCGTCTCCGCGTCCAGTAGTGTCTTACTTACGTAGAAGATCGGCTTTTGTTCGCCGCGTTCTTCTCAGATAAGGACGCCACTTACGGCGGTCGTTGATACTGCGATGTAGAGGAATAATGGTTCTCCTTCAATGGGTTTCGCGAGTACTGGCGGGGTAGCTAGGTAATGTTTCAGCTGTTGGAAAGCTTTCTCGCATTCTTCGGACCATACGAACTTTTTGTTTCCCATTAACGTTTTTCGTTGAAAGGTAGACATTTGTCCGTTGATCGCGAGATAAAGCGGTTAAGTGCCGCGACCCTGTCGGTCAGTCTTTGTACCTCGCGTTTCGGTCTAGGAGAAACCATCTCTATCAGCGTCATAATTTGTTTCGGGTTGGCCTCGATCCCGCGGTAAGTGACGAGGTACCCTAAAACTTCTCCGGATGCGACGGCGAACCGACACTTCGCAGGATTCAACTTCATGTTATGAAGGTTGAGCCTCTCGAAACATTCTTGGAGGTGCACGACATGATCTCGCTCTTCAAGTGATTTCACAAGCATATCGTCGATGTACACTTCCATTGTTTTTCCGAGCTGTTCGGAGAACATGCGATTGACGAGTCCTTGATAAGTCGCACCAGCATTCTTAAGGCCGAAAGGCATCACTTTATAGCAGTAAGTTCCGCGATCAGCTATGAATGCGGTTTTCTCCCGATCGTCAGGGTTCATCATGATCTGATTGTATCCCGAAAAGGCATCCATGAAAGATAAAAGTTTGTTTCTCGCGGTTGCCTCGACTAGGCGATCGATGTGTGGCAGTGGATAACTATCTTTAGGACACACTTGATTGAGATTGGTGAAGTCGACGCAAACTCACCACTTTCCATTCTTTTTCTTTACGACGACAGGATTGGCGAGCCAGTCAGGATACCGAACTTCTGTGAACGATCCTACTTTGAGGAGTCTGTCGACTTCACTGTTGGCCGCTTCGGCGCGTTCTGACCCCAGTTTTCGTCTTTTTGTTTGACGGGTTTGAATGTTGGGTCAACGTTAAGTTCATGACATGTGATGTTAATGTCGATTCCTGGCAAATCTTCCGCAGTCCAAGCGAACGTGTTCGAGTTTCGTTTCAGACATGTCAGGAGTTCGGCTTTTAAGGTCTCGCTCAGGTTTGCTCCGATTTCGACGCAGCGCTCTGGAAAAGCCTGGTCGATGCACACTGAGACGACAGGTTTGCAGGTTGGCTCGCGTTTACCTTCCAATACCTCGGCTGCTCGCAACTGCCAGAAGAGCTCCGTTTTATCTTGTTCTGGGACGTTTTCGAGGGCCGTCGACTTCTTTTTCTTTTTGGAAGAAACGTCCACCAGCAGATTTTTTTGTTTTAAATCTGTGGCATAGAAAACTTGCGAGGTCCTCCGATTTCCCCATATGGTCTCGATTCCGCACGGAGTCGGAAACTTAAGACACAAATGGTAGGTCGACGGAATTGCTTGGATCGAATTTAACCACGGTGTTCCTACGATCGCATTATAAGACATGGGTCGATCGATGACTTGGAATTCGATGTTTTTCACTATGCTCCCGTAGCGAACCGTAAGGTTGATCGTACCGAGAGTCATGGTGACTTCTCCCGAGAGTCCTACTAGCGTGCTTACGTTTTCCGCGATTTCAGACAGATCGATTGTCATTCTCTCGAGAGTGTTTTTGAAGATGATATCAGCCGAGCTTCCGGTATCGACTAATATCCTCGCGACATCCATATTCTGGATCATCAGCTCGATAACGAGAAGACCGTTGAGAGGCTTGATCGAATCGATCGTTGCTCTTTTCTCGAACGAGATGACGTCGCCGTTTAGATTAGGCATGTTTTTCTCGTTCGTTCTAGTGATTATTGTGTAAGAGAATCCGACCCCCCCTCCTTCTAGCGCCAAACTGTGGGAACCACACTGTCGATTTTCCGTCAAATATGGAAACTTAGGGAAAACCCTAATTTTCCCAAGGTCCTGGATCTCTGCGGAAATCACTAAAACAAACGAAATCAACAAAATATGGATGAACAACGAAGAACAGAGAATAAAGAATTTGTGTGAGAGCTTTTATTGAATAAGAGATCGACAACTGTTACAAGAGAGAATTGCAGAACTTAGACGTCGAAACGTTCTAAGGATCTGGCTTGCTAGTCTAAACGCTAAGTCATAAATTTCTAAGCTAACAACCGCCTCCCTAGGTCTGATTTTCGTCCTCTGCTTCTGCCCTATGTCTCTTGCTTATATAATCCCTTCCTTGGCGGTTTGGTCCTTCCATTTAGCCCAGATTCGAGTTTATCGAGAATCTTCCTTTTTTGTCTATCTTTTTTTCCCCCCGCATAAATCTTCCATTTATCTTCAATCTTCACATTTATCTTCAAACTTGACTTTTATCTTCCTTCTGGGGGTAGATCGTCAAAACGTTATCGTATCTTCGGGCTAAATTTCGTTAAGATCGCGAGATGGGCTTTTTCGCGTTTTAGGACCTTCCGAGCCATTGTACGATAAATCCGTTTTGCGACTTTATACGAGATCGTTTTAGTAAATTCCCCGAGTTAATCATAAATTTTGGCTATGTTCGTTTTTTCGGTTAATCGTTGCCGTTTTTACGATTCACTAGATGTTTTTTATTAAAAACGCGTTTTTATGATTTTTATGAAAAATCTCGAATAAATCGCATAGTTTAGGCATTGCTCGGTGTTTCGTTTAAACGTTGCCATTTTATATGATTTCCTCGAGTCCTTTTCGAGAAAACAAAGTTTTACGGTTTTTATCGTAAAATCCGAATGGTAAGATGGATTGAGGCGAAACGATAGAGATTTCGACCGTGGTTCGGGACATGATTGTGTCGAAGGACGTAAGCCTTGAATCGGGAACCTAGGAGATCGAGGCTCGGGATGTCGGCTCGACGTACGGCGAGCAGAACCGGACCGGCTCAGCTCGCCGTTCAGTGAGCTAATTGTGATGGGAGTAGCTCGCCGTTCGTCGAGCTAGTCGGGCCAGGACTAGCTCGCCGTTAAGCGAGCTAGTTGTGATGGGACTTACTCGCCGTTCGGCGAGTTAGTCGGGCCGGGACTAGCTCGCGTTTTATGGCGGTTTTGGTTTTTCGTGGTTTTGTGCTTAACTTGGACGATCGCGTAAACGACGTTTGTTTTGTTCTTCCGAGATAACGATCTTCCGAGTTTTTCGCGGATTTTCTTTGTTTAGAAACTTCTTTTATAAGACGACTTCTTGAGTTTTATAAAACGATTTGTCGAGTTTTATGAAATGATTTTTGTATTCCGTGGAAAGTAATGATTTTATCTTTACGGAAGTTATCGTAGACATTGATTTCGAGATTACGGTTTTTGTCACCAACAAGTCTTATAAGACATCGAACGATATAAAGTTATCTGAATCGATCGACTGTAAGTGGTGTATGTCAATCGATAAAGAGTGCCTTCATCTAGTGTGCTGTCAATCCATCGAACTCAATTTTCACGAGTTATATATCTCTATGTTAGCTCTGTTAGACATTCTTGATATACCATGATTTTGACCCGCATTTAGCCATGGTATTGATATGTTTTTATAAGTTTTATATATGTTTTGGAGTCTATTAGGTATGTTTTCAGGTTCAGGAGCATTTTGGAGTAAAGTGATGATTTAGGCGCCCTTTTGGAGCTTAAAGGAGAGTTATCCGAGATGACTATGAAGATCAGACAACAATGATACATATCGATCGATACACACCCTGTGTAATCGATCGATGACCCTTCCATAGAAGATGAAGTCGAGATACTCCCTCGATCGATGTACACCATGTACCATCGATCGATATGATGCGTGGAAAACAAGTTCGACTTGGCCGACTTGAAGCCTAAGTCTTCCCAATATTATAATAATGCCCCTGACGAGTTTTAACCTAATGGAACTCATATTTATAGTTTTCCCTATGTGTTTGGCAAAGTGTTCTTTTACATGCTTTGTGTGCTTTTTGTACTTTGTTCTATTCTATACTTAGCAATAAAGTATTTCTTTTCATCTTAATTTCTTAAAGGTTATAGAATTCTAGATTCAGAAGAAACACACAAAGAGATTTGTTGTTCCAAGAACCAAAAGTTCAATCTTCTAATCTTATGAATCTCTATTATTACCTTCTTGTTATGAATCTCTCAGCTATGTCTGAGTAGATTTCTTTGTTAGATTTAGGGTTCAAATAGTTATGAGGGATTAGCCCCAACTATGGAATATTGAATTGTTGATATTTGTGGGAACCGAGATTCACACTTGTCGATTTCTGTAAAATAAGGAAAGTTAGAAAAACCCTAATTTTCCAGAGGAACCGGATCTCTGCGAAAGCCAACGACAAGTAACCAAGAACGCGATTAATATGAATAAATTGAAAGATATAAAAAGAAAAACGAGATTGAGAGCAAGAAGGATTCTTATTCCGAATTCGCGTAAGAACGGTTACAATGAGAGTTGCCTTATCTGCGTGAGCCATCGGCGAAATTCCTAGTTCTAGCAATCTAAGACTAAAACCCTAGTTGAGACGCAGCTCGATAACGAAAACGGAAAATTGCCTAAATGCTAAGTTTGGTGGTGAAAGCTCTGAAAACTCGTCCCTCAGCTTCTGCCCTATGCCTCCTCCATATATACTCCTCCTTAGGCGGTTTTAGTCTTTCCATTTTGCTCGAAACCGAGTATTTTGGGAACTTTCCATATCTGTCGATCCTTCCTTTTCTTTTGCGGAAATCTTCTATTTATCTTCAAACTTGCCTTTTATCTTCCGTCTGCGAGTAGACCGTCAAAGCGTTATCGTATCTTCGGGTTTGATTTCGTTAACGTCGCGAGATGGGTTTTTATCATGTTTTAGGACCTTTCGGGCCGTTTTACGATAAAAACCGTTTTACGATTTTAACGAGACTGTTTCCTGATCCGATGCCGTTTTTTTACGATTCTCTCGACGTTTTTTATTAGAAACGATTTTTTTATAATCTTAACGAAGAATCTCAGATAAATCGTATAGTTTAGGCGATGTTCGGTGTTTTTATTAACCGTTACCGTTTTATACGATTTCATCAAGTTCTTTTCGGGAAAACGGAGTTTTACGGCTTTTATCGTAAAACTCGAACGATAAGACGGCTCGAGATGAAACGGGAGACATTTCGACCGTGATACGGAATACGATCGTGTCGAAAGACGTATGCCTTGAATCAAGGATGTGGGAGATCGAGGCTCGGGATGGTCGGCTCGACGTACGGCGAGCTAGTTCAGCTTGGCTAGGTCGCCATATGGCGAACTAGGAGAAAAGAACCAATGGGACAAAGTCAGCACCTCTTAGTTCGCCCAATGGCGATCTAGCCGGGACGGGACTAGTTCGCCCACCGGCGACCTAAGCCGAGCTGGCTTAGTTCGCCCGTGGGCGAACTAGTCGGGACGGGACTAGTTCGCCCACCGGCGAACTAAGCCGAACTGGCTTAGTTCGCACATGGGCGAACTAGTCGGGACGGGACTAGTTCGCCGGTGGGCGAACTAGTCGAGATGGACTAGTTCGCCCACCGGCGAACTAAGCCAAGCTGGCTTAGTTCGCCGGTGGGCGAACTAGTCATGGGCCTCCTAGTTCGCCCATCGGCGAACTAAGCCAGCTCGGCTTAGTTCTCCGGTGGGCGAACTAGTTGCGACTAGTTCTCGTTTTACGGCTGTTTCGGTTTTTCTCGGTTTTGTAAAACGATCTTCGAGTTTTATAAAATGGCTTCTCGAGTTTTATAAAACGATCTTCGAGTTTTATAAAACGGCTTCTCGAGTTTTATGAAACGATCTTCGAGTTTTATAAAACGGCTTCTCGAGTTTTATAAAAAGATCTTTGAGTTTTATAAAATGATCTGCGAGTTTTATAAAACGGCTTCTCGAGTTTTATAAAACGGCTTCTCGAGTTTTATAAAACAATCTTCGAGTTTTATAAAACGGCTTCTCGAGTTTTATAAAAATATCTTCGAGTTTTATAAAACGATCTTCGAGTTTTATAAAACAGCTTCTCGAGTTTTATAAAACGGCTTTTCGAGTTTTATAAAACGATCCTCGAGTTTTATAAAACGATCTTCGAGTTTTATAAAACGGCTTCTCGAGTTTTATAAAATGATCCTCGAGTTTTGTAAAACGATCTTCGAGTTTTATAAAACGGCTTCTCGAGTTTTATAAAACGATCTTCGAGTTTTATAAAACAGCTTCTCGAGTTTTTTATAAAACGATCCTCGAGTTCTATAAAACGATCTTCGAGTTTTATAAAACGGCTTCTCGAGTTTTATAAAATGATCCTCGAGTTTTATAAAACGATTCTCGAGTTTTATAAAACGATCCTCGAGTTTTATAAAATGATTCTCGAGTTTTATAAAACGATCCTCGTGTTTTATAAAACGATTCTCGAGTTTTATAAAACGGTCCTCGAGTTTTATAAAACGATGCTCGAGTTTTATAAAATGATTCTTTTTATATTTCTGCGGGGAGTTTCGGCCGTTGATTCCGTCGTACCGATTTTGACCCCAACAGTTAGCCCCCCAGCTCGTAAGAATCTTGAGCCTTTAGCGTAAGGTTCTTGCGAGTGGTTAACCAGTTTTAGTTAAGTTAGGCGGAATTAATGGTCGGAAAGGAAAGTGATCTTTCCACTCTCCAGGGAGCGGAAAGCGTTCAAGATTAGGGCTGCGCCTTGTGAAGGCTGCCTACGTACCCTTTTAAGGGGATCAAGCCTTTCGTAGTTCGTTTCGGAATTAAGGTTAGTATGACCTGTTTCGCAGTGAGACCTTTATTGTCTAGTTATGTGTCGTGTAGGAGTTATCGAGCATATTGATGTTGATGGCATCTGGACCTTTGCCGGCCTTGAGACTAGCCTCGTAGGCCGTTTGGTCTGGCCGAGCGTGGCCGTTATATTTTTCGGACTGGTCGTGTGCGGCTTTGAGTCCCTGCCGCTATTGCGGCTTTATTAAAAATCAGTTTGCGTTTATAAGAGCGTGTTTTTATTTGTATGAATGTAGCGGGAAGATTATGAGTTGATATTGAGGGAGGTCCGCGAGTTGTCGTCTCGCATTTCTTTTTCCCTTAGGGTATCGCCTTGTTCGTTTGCCCGATTTAGGATGTTAAGTAAATCGAGTGAGCGTTTAGATATAGACGAAGACACATGCCTTTAGGATCTCGATTCATTCCTTGAGACGTTAGCGACCAGTGTGCTGGGTTTAGGGCAAGACCTAGGTTTACTTTCGGATTGAGGCTATGCGATGTCTAGTCGGCTTTCGTTTTGCCTGTTGCGATTTTAACCTGATTCCATACCTATTTAGAATCCGCGATAGGTTCTCGGCTTATACGATTCATCTGGTTGGAACCGAGAATCTCACAGGGAACAATTTCTAAGTTGCCCGGAAGTGCTGACCAAAAGTTTGGATTTCTTTTATAGCGCTATTACCCTTGTGTCGGGTGTTCGAGAGCTATCTCTGCGAGATAACTTAAGTTTGTTTAGGACTGTTGCGAGTTTGTTGTGATCAGCAACACACTTTTTAGGCGATAAATGTTTACGTTGTTTTGGCCTTCGCGAAGGATACGTACGTTAAGAAGTTTTGCGTAATTTTATAGTCGCGGACGGACTGTTAGGTCTTCCAAGAAAATGACTTTATCGAGGAAGATATTTTTGTCGAAAAACTAATCTCCGGGCATCTGCAACGTCTCGCAGTGCCGAAAGTTGGTTTTTATTTTATATGCCGCGTTTCGTGTTCGGAACGTTCGCGAACTCGAAGATGTTGCGTGGTATCACGAGGGTTTTGTCTTAACCCTGCTTTGCAGGAACACTTTGGTTCGTTTGCGGATATTCGCAATTAAAACTTACATTCCTGTTTGGATGTTAGGTAGTTTTATGATTTGTGCTAGAGCAATTAGGACCGAAAGTTCGTGTAAGTTGTTTCCCCGAACGAAACGTTTTTCGTTATGGTGCTTTGTGAAGTGTTGACCTTCCGAGAATCGTACGGCTTTAGGAGCTCTGGTACGAGTGTTTTCTTATACGTTGGACTTTGTAGGCAACTTGCTTCGGGAATAGAGTGAGTCGCGAGAATACAGAACTTAGCTGATTTTCGACAAGTTTGCATTATTCGTTGAATGTATTGGCTTGGCGTGAAAGTTGTGTTCAGCCGCACAGCCAAGGTCGTATTTGGTAGAGGATTAGACCATGACACTTTCGTGCTATCGAAAAGGTCGAGTTGGTTTGTAAACTTGGCATTGAAGTGAAGCGTGATCGGACAATAGCCAAGTAGCGTTTCTCGAGCTTGATATGCCAAGTATGCCCGTGGTTATAGAAAACGTTTTTCCGCTGTAGGTTTGATTTATAAGATGAAAGTTTCGTATAAACTTTCCTTTGTATGGAAGTAGTTTTATAAAACGATCGATCTTTCTTTACTCGAAGGAGACAGATCCTAAGAAGCTCGGTGCGGAGCCCGTACGGAGTCATTTGCGGGACGGTCTCATTCTCGGATGTAATCCGGAGGTGTGAGAGCGGATGCTCGTGAACCGAAGGGCTAAAGAGGGAGATCTGTCAGATTGTGATGCGAGGGAAACAAAGTTTAGATTGGTCGCTCAGCGCCGGATCGTATAGCTTTGCTTTTGCTATATAAGGAAAATAATTTTCGCAAAACCTGTTACGTTTACTTTCAAAGTTACTTCGTTATGACATGATCCTGACCATACGAAGGATTTCTTGCGTAAGCAACGGGCGATGAATTTAGTAAATCGGCACGACGCATTGGGTTAACAACGTTTCTGCAGATTTTTCGAGAAACCTTTCCGCTTAGTTTTCGATTCTTCGGTGATAGTTTTTTCGGAGTCACTCGTGGAGTTTTACCAAAAGTTATTTCACCGAGATCTAGTCGCAAAATGTTTTAGCGGGTTTCTCGGGAGGAATGAAATACATGATCAGCAATAGGATCAGTCAGCGAGAAGGGAGGACGTGTTCTCTATTGCTGCTTTGTGTTCTCGATCTTTCTTTCGCCGCAAATGTTCTTGACATTATT
The DNA here is from genome assembly GCA_932364175.1 of Eruca vesicaria subsp. sativa. Lineage (NCBI taxonomy): Eukaryota > Viridiplantae > Streptophyta > Magnoliopsida > Brassicales > Brassicaceae > Eruca > Eruca vesicaria. Next base: position 466,096 of record CAKOAT010236265.1, on the reverse strand, counting down.
CCGTGACTCACTTGGTTTGACGGAAAATGAGATCAATGCTTTGATGCCTAAAGATTTCGACTCTTATACTTGTTTTATCAGGTTTGAGAAGATCTTTATGACTTCGGCAAATAATCGAGTTTCGCTCTGAAGTTTCGCAGAGATTTTCTAACCGCATGATTGCGACGAGAGGTGCTGTATATTCCTCGAGATTATTTCCCAGACAGTTTGGATCAGTCTTTAGCATTTAGACGGTTTTTAGATTGTCGTTTGCTTTTGGGGTGATTTCGACGAGGCGTTGCATCGTCCGAATATTTTTCCGCTTATTTTAGAAAGCGTTTTCTTGATGCGAGGAAAAATGTTCGGCGAAAGAAGAAAGACGAGTTTTGTTTGAATGATTTGGATGATCGACAATCCGGGTCGATTAAAGACCATGGTTGATCGGAGATGACTTGGAGTATGTCTGATTTACGAGAACTTCTAGAAGCGAGTCGGTTTTAAGACGACGTCAGCGTCTCTAGCTCCTTCTTTCTTTTAGGAAATGAGTACGTTTGAATGCGTGGCGATCGTTTCTCGGTTGTACGAGAGATTGGATCGGTTTGCGAGTTATGCCTGAATGGTTAGAGAACAACAAATCGAGATAGACAAAAATTGCTTGCGACTTAGCATGCTAGACTATCTTCTAAATTCTAAGTTCTCTAGGTTTCTTGGCAGTTTACAAGATGTTTTCGTTTCTTACCTACGAGAAATTAAAAGTCTAATAAACTTTTCGAATCGGACATACCTTAGCTTCATTGATGATTTGGGGTCGTCTATTCTTCGTTCTTCATCTTTTGACCTACCGGTCTTCGACGAATTACCAGCGAGAGTATCGGAGCGGGGAGAAGACTTAACCATCGGAGCTCGTGTTCTTGTTTCTTCGTACTGCTGGTTTTATTTGACCGACTAGGTGAGCTTTGTATATCGAAAAAATCAATCACGTGTTTATGATTGGATGTTTTCGACTTAGCGTGGCAGAGTTTCGTAAAATCGGATTAGGTTTAGAGAGTTCAGATTTCTCGTATAGTTTAGGCAACTTTGGTGTTAAGTCAACCGTTGCCGTTTTAGACGATTGATTCGAACTTATACGAAGAAACAAGTCTTTGCAGTTTTATCGTAAAATCCCGATAGAAATTCCGGTTCAGACGAAACGAGAATCAACGCGATCAAGACTTCGAGAGAACTCGAGGATTGGTTCAGCTCGACGTAAGGCAAGTCGGGTGAACCCTTTCAGCTCGTCGTGTGGCGATCTGGATTGTAAGAACCCTCGGGGCGAAGTCAGCATCTCTTGGGCGAGCCAGGCGCTTGGCTCAGCTCGCTGTATGGCGAGCTAGCTAGCTCTACGTTCGGCGAGCTAAGACGCTTGGCGCGGGTGATCTCGATTCGTCGAGTTGACTTGTTTTCGTCGTAGAATCTCAACGGAAAGTCCGACTGAGACGAAACGAAAAGCGTCTCGATCAAGATTCGAGATGGAGATGTTTTGATCCATCGAGCTTGTCCAACTTGCCTAATGGTGAGTCGACAAGCACAGTCCCGATTCATCAAGCTATCTTGTTTTCGTGGTAAAACCTCAACGAAAACTTTGATTGAGACGAAACGAAAAGCAGTGCGATTATTGTTTAGAGTACGGTCCGGCTCACCATAGCTATGTGTTGGATTGTGCGGACCCTCGGGAAAAAGTCAGTGCCTCTGGGACGAGGTGGAAAGCCGGTCAGCTCGCCAAGATGGCAAGCTAGGTTGCTTGGCCAACTCACCGTCTTTTCGGCTGGATAGTATTGCCCGATTCTACGAGTAGCCTAAGGTTCTTCCGCGAGCAACCTAGGGTTTTGTCGCGAATAACCTAGGGTTTTTCCGCGAGTAAACTAGGGCTTTCTCTGCGAGTAACCTAGGATTTCTCCGCGAACAACCTAGGGTTTTGCCGCGAATAACCTACGGTTTTTCCGCGAGTCACCTAAGGCTTTCTCCGCGAGTAACCTAGGATTTATTTCGCGAGTAAGTTACGGTTTGTTCCGCGGTTTCTGGGAGAGCAAGTTTTATTTTTCCGAAAGGTTCTCGGAAAACGTCTTTTGCTTAATGCGTGAGATTTGTCCAACTCGGAAATAAGAAAAACACTATGGGGTTTGATAAATTTTATCGTTGCCCTTAGTGATCTGAGATAGAAATCGTGAGCTTGTTTTGTTGCTCTTTCCGTGGCGAAGAGTCGCGATTAGGTTTTCGATTTTGTTGAGTACTAGAGCGTTTGCGCGAGCGTTGGCTGTAGGAGCAGTCGCTGCTGGAGTTGTTTTACCAGCGTCTCTTTGCGAGTTGCGACTTTGTCTTTCATACATCCAGACATCGTTTTGGTCAAGCGTTTTATGGCTATGTGTAAGAGTAATCCGACCCCCCCTCCTTCTAGCGCCAAACTGTGGGAACCGAGATTCACACTTGTCGATTTCCGTAAAATAAGGAAAGTTAGAAAAACCCTAACTTTCCAGAGGAACCGGATCTCTGCGAAAGCCAACGACAAGTAACCAAGAACGCGATTAATATGAATAAATTGAAAGATATAAAAGAAAAACGAGATTGAGAGCAAGAAGGATTCTTATTCCGAATTCGCGTAAGAACGGTTACAACGAGAGTTTCCTTAGCTGCGTGAGCCGTCGGCGAAATTCCTAGTTCTAGCAATCTAAGACTAAAACCCTAGTTGAGACGCAACTCGATAACGAAAACGGAAAATTGCCTAAATGCTAAGTTTGGTGGTGAAAGCTCTGAAAACTCGTCCCTCAGCTTCTGCACTATGCCTCCTCCTTATATACTCCTCCTTAGGCGGTTTTAGTCTTTCCATTTTGCTCAAAACCGAATATTTCGGGAACTTTCCATATCTGTCGATCCTTCCTTTTCTTCTGCGGAAATCTTCTATTTATCTTCAAACTTGCCTTTTATCTTCCGTCTGCGAGTAGACCGTCAAAGCGTTATCGTATCTTCGGGTTTGATTTCGTTAACGTCGCGAGATGGGTTTTTATCGTGTTTTAGGACCTTTCGGGCCGTTTTA
>CAKOAT010236265.1:395784-452411 GCA_932364175.1 Eruca vesicaria subsp. sativa | reverse complement strand
GTGCTGACTTTGCCCCACTGGTTCTTTTCGCCTAGTTCGCCATATGGCGACCTAGCCAAGCTGAACTAGCTCGCCGTACGTCGAGCCGACCATCCCGAGCCTCGATCTCCCACATCCTTGATTCAAGGCATACGTCCTTCGACACGATCGTATTCCGAATCACGGTCGAAATGTCTCCCGTTTCGTCTCGATCCATCCTATCGTTCGAGTTTTATGATAAAAACCGTAAAACTCCGTTTTCCCGAAAAGAACTAGAAGAAATCGTATAAAACGGTAACAGTTAATCAAAACACCGAACATCGCCTAAACCATACGATTTATCCGAGATTCTTCGTTAAGATTATAAAAAACGCGTTTAAAAAAAAAACGTCGAGAGAATCGTAAAAAAACGGCACCGGATCAGGAAACGGTCTCGTTAAAGTCGTAAAACGGTTTTTATCGTAAAACGGCCCGAAAGGTCCTAAAACACGATAAAACCCCATCTCGCGACGTTAACGAAATCAAACCCAAAGATACGATAATGTTTTGACGGTCTACTCGCAGACGGAAGATAAAAGGCAAGTTTGAAGATAAATAGAAGATTTCCGCAGAAGAAAAGGAAGGATCGACAGATATGGAAAGTTCCCGAAATATTCGGTTTCGAGCAAAATGGAAAGACTAAAACCGCCTAAGGAGGAGTATATAAGGAGGAGGCATAGGGCAGAAGCTGGGAAACGAGTTTTTGAGAGCTTTCACCACCAAACTTAGCATTTAGGTAATTTTCCGTTTTCGTTATCGAGCTGCGTCTCAACTAGGGTTTTAGTCTTAGATTGCTAGAACTAGGAATTTCACCGACGGCTCACGTAGCTAAGGCAACTCTCGTTGTAACCGTTACGCGAATTCGAAATAAGAATCCTTCTTGCTCTCAATCTCGTTTTTCTTTCAATTTATTCATATTAATCGCGTTCTTGGTTACTTGTCGTTGGCTTTCGCAGAGATCCGGTTCCTCTGGAAAATTAGGGTTTTTCTAACTTTCCTTATTTTACGGAAATCGACAAGTGTGAATCTCGGTTCCCACATAGTCTATCAATCATAACAACTCTAATCGAAGAAAAACGAACCTATCAACCGGTTTCTATGCAAGGTTTGTTTTAAATTTGTTCTCATTGAAATATGATAATCAAGAGATTATACCTTGAAGGATTGTGGATTGAAGAGCAAAACTGAGATGGATAGTGAATTTCAAGCCGATTGAGGTAAAAAACAGTGAGAATTCATGGAGAATCGAGAGAGAAAGAGAGGTTTTTGAGTTTCGGGGGTGGTTTGCGATTTGTGAGGGAGAAGAACGGGCGTGTCGACTTAAAAGGAGTTTTCCCTTGATATGTTTGTATCGATCGATACAGAGTGATGTATATCGATCGATAGGACTCTTCTATGCTTACTAATTTGCTTAAGTCTAAATATTCTTAATAAAAATCGAAATAACAAGAAATCTTAATCCTAAAAGCAATGGAAATTAAATCCTAATAGTGAGTTGTCTCCCACTCAGCGCTTATTTTAAGTCGTTTAGCTGGACTAAGCGATTTCTTACCCTAGTTGGAGTTAGGCATGCCTAACTTTAGGGGTTTAACATTTAGGGGCTTAACCCAATAATGTTTTACTCGTTGGCCATTTACCATGAATTCTACTCCTTTCTCGTTTATAAGGGTAACGGTTCCATTGGATTGGGCCGCTGTGACAACAAAAGGGCCGGACCAACGGGATCAAAGTTTTCCGGGAAATAAAGTCAAACGAGAGTTATATAAGAGAACCTGATCATTCGGGACGAAATGTCGAGAAATGATATGTTTTTCATGATAAGCTTTGGTCCTCTCTTTATATATCTTAGAGTTCTCATAGGCCAGATGCCTTATTTCATCCAGTTCATTAAGCTGGATGAGTCTCCTTTCTGCAGCTATCTTTATGTCAATGTTTAGCAATTTAGTAGCCCAGGCTGCTTTATGCTCTAATTCGACTGGTAAGTGGCAAGATTTTCCATAGAGTAAGTGAAATGGAGTTGTTGCTAAAGGCGGTTCGGTAAGCCCAGAGTGCATTATCTAATTTTCTAGACCAGTCCTTCCTCGTGGCTCCTACAGTCTTTTCCAACTTTTATTTGTCTATTAGAAACTTCGACTTGTCCACTTGTTTGCGGATGGTAAGGTGTTGCTACTCTATGGTGAACTCCATTCTTTTTTAGTAGATTCTCAAAAATTTTGTTGATGAAATGAGTTCCACCATCGCTTATAACTACGCGAGGAACTCCAAATCTTGGAAAAATGATGCTCTTAAAAAGTTTGATAACAACCGAAGCATGAGTTGTTGGTGAAGCAACTGCTTCAACCCATTTGGACACATAATCAACAGGAACTAGAATGTATTTGTTTCCGTAAGAAGTAGGGAAAGGAACCATGAAGTCTATTCCCCAGCAATCGAAAACATCTACTTCAAGAATGAACTTTTGTTCCATTTCGTGTCGTTTGCTGATTTTTCCTCGACGTTGGCATCTGTCGCACTTGACGATAAAGGCATGAACGTTGCGGAACATTGTAGGCCACCAAAATCCAGCTTGGGGAATTTTTGAAACCGTTTTAAAGGTTGCAAAATGTCCAGCGTATTCGGATCCATTGCAGTGATAAATGATATTAGAAATCTCAGTTTCAGCTACGCATCATCGAAATATGCCGTCAACGTATTGTTTGTAAAGGTAAGGTTCGTCCCAATGGTACCTCCTTACTTCTCGGGAGAACTTCTTTCTGTCGTAGTTTTTAAGTTCTTCAGGTTTGACGTTTGCGGCAAGATAGTTTACTATTTCAGCGTACCAAGGTCTTTCGCTAAATCGCTTATCCACAGCGTGCGTCTCGTGCGTAATGTCTCCATTTTAGGAGATATTATGTGTATTTTTGATTGCTTGGCATGCCACAGTTGGGATCGTATCGATTGTGATCTTAAATGAGACGTTCCACAGGTCAACATCGTAAGTTCCATCGATCGACAGGGTATCACTAGTATCGATCGATTGGATTGATTTCGCATCGATCGACATGTTGTCCCCGAAGTGATTGCTTTCATTATCAACGGCCGATGCAAGTTCGGATGAGAGTTGTATCTGACCGATAAGTGATGAATCTGTGAAGTACACATTTTCAGTCGGTATGAAATCATTGATAGGGACTTCTTCGTCTACTCTGATCCGAGAAAGATGATCTGCGATACCATTGTCTAATCCTCTCTTATCTTTTATTTCCACATCGAATTCCTGGAGAAGGAGTATCCATTGAATAAGCCGTGGTTTCACATCTTTCTTTTGCATAAGATATTTAATAGCTGCATGATCGGTGTGAACAATGACCTTTGAGCCTACTAGATAGTTACAAAATTTTTCGAAAGCGAATACTACTTCAAGTAGTTCTTTCTCAGTTGTTCCATAATTTCTCTGAGCTTCGTCCAAAGTTCGGCTGGTATAATAGATAGCATGTAGCCTATTATCTTTTCGTTGCCTTAAAACCGCTCCTACAGTGAAATCGCTCGCATCGCACATTATTTCGAATGGAAGGTTCCAGTCAGGTGCTTGTACGGCAGGGGCAGTTATCAGTGCTTTCTTGATCTTTTCAAATGCTTGTTGGCATTCTGGTGTAAAATCAAATTTTGTGTCCTTACAAAGGAGGATAGTTAGGGGTCTGGCTATCTTGATAAAATCCTCTATAAATCTCCTATAAAATCCAGCATGTCCTAGAAACCTCCTGATGTCTCTTATGTTAGTCGGGGGTGGTAGACTCGTCATCACTTCTATCTTTGCTCTGTCTACTTCAAATCCGGCTGTGGACACTTTGTGTCCGAGTACGATTCCGTCATTAACCATGAAATGGCATTTTTCCCAGTTTAGGACTAGATTATTTTCCTCACATCTCTCCAAGACCTTGCATAGGTTGTCGAGACAATTTTCAAAACTCGATCCATAAACTGAGAAATCATCCATGAATACTTCCATGAAATTTTCTATCATATCAGTAAAGATTGACATAATCCAGCGTTAGAAACTAGTTGGCGCATTACACAGACCAAATGGTATCCTTCGATATGCGAAGGTTCCATAGGGGCATGTGAACGTTGTCTTTTCTTGATCATCCGGATGTATCGAGATCTGGAAAAATCCGGAATATCCATCAAGAAAACAATAGTATTGGTGATTGGCTAATCTTTCCAACATTTGGTCAATAAAAGGGAGAGGAAAGTGAATATTTCCGGGTTGCGGAATTCAGCTTCCTAAAATCGATACACATTCGGTGTCCGGTCACAGTCCTTGTTGGGATTAGCTCATCTTTTCCGTTCTTGACGACTGTAATACCTCCATTCTTGGGTACTACGTGTACTGTGCTTACCCAATTGCTATCAGAAATTGGATAGATTACCCCAGTATGCAGTTTGATGATCTCCTTCTTCACGACTTCCTGGAGATTTTGGTTTAGTCGTCTCTGATGCTCTATGGATGACTTGGATTTGTCCTCCAGATGGATCCGGTGCATACAAAGGTCAGGAGAGATGCCTGGGATGTCATCTAAAGAATATCCAAGTGCTTTCCTATGCTTGCAAAGTTTTCTCAGTAATAGAGTAAGTTCCTCATTAGTGAGATTTGCGTTAACTATCACTGGATAGGAATTGTCCATAAGAAAAGCATACTTGAGCCCAGTGGGTATAGGCTTAAGCTCCACATTTGGTACTTTTTCTTGTGTGAGATTTCCAAATGATGGCGGTTGTCGATCGATATTAGTATCGAGATATCGATCGATAGCGATCTTTGATTCATCGTCGCCTTTGGTTTCGAGGCTTGAGGTTCCTTGACCAGTCTCCATGAGACGATCGCACTCGTCTGCTCTGTTATCTGTGCTGAAAATTTCGCTATGAGCAAGTACATGCTCATTTTCCAAATGATCATCCGAGTACGATTTTCTCAAAAGATTCTTGGGTTAGCTCATCAATCTCATCTACATAGGATGATTGTTTATATATCAAAGGAAGTGTGATAATCTTTTCTATATCAAATCTCATAGGAATGTTGCCTATGTTAAGATTTATACGTCCTTCCTTGACATCGATAATGGCGTTTGCAGTAGCAAGGAATGGTCTACCTAATAGAATTGGATCCCTTGGTTCGTTCTTGTAATGCAGCACAACGAAATCTGTTGGGACAACGCATCCATCGATCATTACAGGTACATCTTCAAGTACTCCTTCCGGGATCCTATTAGATCTATCGGCGAAAACTAATTGGATGTTGGCTGGTGTAAATTCCGTGTACCCAAGGAATGTTGCGATGGAGTGCGGCATTAAATTTACGCTAGAGCCTAGATCACAGAGTGCTCTCGGAAATAGCTGATCTCGAATTGTGCATCTGAGAACAAAACTACCTGGATCGGGTTTCTTTTGTGGGGTTTCGCTTTGAATTATTGCATTAACCTCTGTAGAAACCATCATGACACTGCGTTTCTCTGTCAAAAAACTCTTGGTTGTCATTCCTTTGACATACTGTCTTATTGTTGATGAAATCCTGAGGGCGTCAATAAGTGGCATCTCCACCTTGACTCGTTCGAAGGATCGTCTAAAGAATTCATTGTCTATGTTGCGCTTAGTATTAGATTTGGGAGGGTAGGGAGGCAAAGTGTTGTATACCCGTTCTATAGTCGGTCCAGTGGGTATTGAATTTTCTTTTGAATTCATGGGGGTCTGTCGATCAATATCGTCACTTTTGTATCGATCGATATCAACAGATTCCTCTTCATCGAGAACGATCACCTGCTCCTCAGTTTCCTTAGAATTTTTATTCATTCCTTTGCTCTGAGAGGGTTCAGATTTTGAATAACGGTGAAGCACGGGGTTCAGAATGGGCTTGTCCGTTTCTAAAATTTCAGCATCTCCTTCCGAGGGAGTGCTTTTCCTAGTGATCGGAGTTAGCTGTTTCCTGTTTCTTAAGATTACGGTGCTTACGTGAAGTCCCGGGTCTGCATCAGTCTTCCCCGGTAAACGTCCTGCTTCCCTCTTGATAGCGGTAGCATAATTAGAGATATCGCTTTCAAACACTCGACGATTGGCCCCGTCGAGCACGCTAGCCGTCCTAAACAAACGCATAGACCCATTGGTCTTCATACATCCGACGAGGATAAAATAGCGCTCTATAAAAAAAATCCAAATTTTTGGTCAGCACTTCCGGGAGACTTAAAAATTGTGCCCGGTGAGATCCGATTCCAACCAGACGAATCGTGTAAGCTGAGAACCTATCGCGGATTCTAAATCGGTATGGAATCAGGTTAACATCGCAACAGGCAAAACGAAAGCCGACTAGTCATCGCATAGCCTCAATCCGAAAGTAAACCTAGGTCTTGCCCTAAACCTAGCACACTGGTCTCTAACGTCTCAAGGTATGAATTGAGATCCTAAAGGCATGTCTCTTCGCCCACAACTAAACACTCGCGAAAAATCAAAACACTCCGAGTAAACGAATCGGACGATCTACACCAAAGAGTTAGATGCGAGACGACAACTCGTACTCTTCCCTCTACATCTAAAACGAATCACAGATTTTATACTTAGAAAATAATTTTACTAATATTTTATCATTCAATACACACCGCCCAGCGGCAGGGATTCAAAGCCACCAATGGCCAGTCCCGATAAATACAACAACGACATCATATTCCAAAGACATCATCCATCAAAGTTATAATACTCAGACGCCGAGCTTTGGCCGGCGTTAGTATCAACCCATGGCTGATCAACCTCGCCACCTGCATCCGGGATCTCTAGCCCAACCTCGACTGAATCCGGCGACACTGCAATGGGATTCCACTGATCCCACATTTGCGCCTCGGGGATTTAGAAACTCGGCTTTCTTCTTCTCTCGTCTAGCCAAGCGCGCTTTATGCTTGGCAAACTCCGCCTCATACGAATAGTTTTCATCCTGGGTAAGATGTAAACCGCCAACTACGCCACGGCCCTCGCGGTAATCACCATTGGCCCTTTGCGCATCCTTAAACTCCGCATACTGAGGCGCCAACCGTTCGCGACGAGCCATCATCTCCGCAGAAACTTCTCTCTGCGTCAGAAAGCTCAAGGATACGATGAGAATCGGCGTCGTACTCCTCCCTCACACGGGCAGTCTCCCTTCTAGCTAAATCCTGGGCGCGAGAGAAGTTGGCATCGATCTCTTCTTTGAGACGAGCAGCCTCCGTGTCCGCCGCCTTAGCCCTAGATTCAGCCTTACGAATCTCCACATCACTTGTGCTTACTGCTTCGCTCATAAAGCAAAGACCCTGCAAAATAAGAGAAATCCTTTATCAAATATCCGGTCACGCGTAAAACAAATACGAAAATCGGTAAAGAACAATAGACCTTGTTGAAAAGTCTCGACACCTTCGCAAACGGCGTATCGGCTGGTATCTCGGACGACGTCTCGGCTGGCTCGAACTCGGACGAGGGAGCTGAGTAGTTGATATAATCCTCAATATTAATGTCCTCGTCAAACCATCGGTCTTGACAAATCGGAACATCTCTCTCCTGCGGGGATCTAGATCTCTCCCTCACTTCCTCATCGTCGTTCGCCTCAATCTCGACGCGATCATTCTAGGAAAAACCAGAAGAGTAATAGGCAACGGCGCGACGAACTCTCTTTGGAGAAAAATGTCCCCAATAAAGCGGACCACCACAAAGAAGGCTCATAACCGACTCGAGGTCTTCAAGTAACGGCATAAGGGGGGTAGACACTGCAAAGCAGAAATCCTACACAAAGATTAGAATGCGGAAACAAAAAATAATAATAATAATAATACGCAATCTAAGTACCTTTTTTCGCCCATTCGGTCCTGAACGAAGGAATGCAACTTTCCTCCACCGATGCACTATCAATCTTGACATAAAAGAAACAATCCTTCCACTCGTGACACAATTCGAGGCAAGCCCGTCGATAACCAACATCTCCAACCGCGGAGATAATCTGCGCTGAGAGACATGCCGCGTTCATAACCCAGCATTAAAATCCTGACAAGGTGCTGCAATGCGGAGGGACGAAGCTGGCTGATCGATAGTTTAAATAGATCCAAGAGCTCAACAATGGCTCGCGGAATAGGGAACAACATCTTATAGTTCAGTAGAAAGGCCTTGTAACACGTGAAGTAACCCGAGGGCGGTTTCTCGGCGCCTTGACCCCATTCGAGAAGGAAAAAAAGCACCGAATCCGGATTCACGCGAGAATTCCGCAAATCCCTGAGGGAACGAGCAGTACTCACGCTCGGACATTACTTGCTCCTCCAAATACCCAGAAGATAGGTGGAGAACGTCGGCAACGCGCAAAGCTGCATGATACTTCATGTTTTCTTTCTTACTCGCGGAAAACGGTTTTTATCGCAAAACGGCTCGGAAAGTCCTAAAACGCAATAAAAGCCCACTCGCGACTTTGAACAAAGTCCAGCCCAAAGATACAATGACGGTTTGAAGGTTTACTTGAAGAAAGAAGATAAATGTCAAAGTTTGAAGATAAATGTCAAGTTTGAAGATAAATAGAAGATTTCCGCAAGAAATATGGAAAGATCGAGATAAATGGAAGAATCGCGATAAACTTGAATCTGGGCAAAAAGAAAGGAATAACCCGCCTAAGGAGGGAGTATATAAGCAGAAGGCCAAGGATAGAGCACAAGGACGATTTTCAGAGCTCTCACCACCAAACTTAGCATTATGAAACTTTCCTTTTTTTTTATCGTGCTGCGTCTCAACTAGGATTTTCAGTCTTAAGTTGTTAGAACTAGGGAACACGCCGACAGCTCTTGTAGCCAAGGCTTACTCTCGTTGTACCACTCGTGCGCAGAATTCGGAATAAGATCCTTCTTGCTCTCAATCTTGTTTTTACTATTTTTTACTTATTCTCGTCATTTACTTGATTGCTTGTATGCGGTTCCGCAGATAGCCGGGTCCTCTGGGAAATTAGGGTTTTCCCTAAGTTCCTAAATTTACGTAAAATCGACAGGGGTGAATTTCGGTTCCCACAATGATCACTTCTTTTTTACTTATATCCAAGAATTCATATGAAGTGAGCCTTAATGGTTGTAGCCACAAAGTCCCACTCGAATCATTTTTGTTGGAATCATTATGAATCAAGCCTTAATGGTTGTAGCCACCAAGTTTTTTTTTTCTTTTTCCTATTTTTTTCTTTTTCTTTTTCCCTCTTTTTAATTGTTTTTTATTTTTATTTTATTTCTACTAAACTAAATATCTATACATATAAATATGGGGTCGAAATAGAGAGAGAAAAGGTGATAAATCTACACAAGGCTTTATCTTCCAGACTTGGTCGAAAAATCTGATCACATGTATACCGAGCCCTAAGACAAGCAGTTGTGTCAGGTTTAGTGTTGGAGGTCAGCTTTGGTTACTTCAAACAATCTAAGCAAGTGTGAATAGTTGATAGGTTGATCCACTTAAACATCTTTAGTACTTCTAATCAGTAAATCTAGAATGGTGCTAAAGAATGATTAGATAACAAGTAAAAATCAAATAAGATCATCATCCCTTTCTTGAGCTCAATAAAAGTAGTTTTTTGAAAACAATTTTAATAAGGCTCATAGTAAACATCCCTCCGGACTTAAATTATTCTGTCCCCAGTGTAAAACAGCCAGAGTTATGGTGAATAAATAAATCATAAGGACTCAATGTAATAAGTAAGAACGATATACCTGACCAGAATAAATATCGATCGATGTGTAAAGAATGCATCCTTCGTCGCAGGTGACGTCGTGTCGATTGATATCGACTTGGTCTCGTTGGTCGCGAGGTGAAGTTTTTCTTTGGCTGAAAGAAAAGAAAAACTTCACCTCGCGACAAAAGCATCGACAAGGAGTGCATAATAATAAAGCAACAAAAAGCGAAAGGTAGAAACAAGAAAATCCGAGTCTAAAGTCCCCCTGGAAAGGATGCCCGAGGGATTCCTCCAATATAGCTCCCTCCTCCTCCTCCTAAGGACAGCAGCCGGCGATACTCCCCTACAAGATCCCAACGGCTAGCACGTCCCTCCGACCCTTCCTTCATAAGCTCCCAACGGGCGAACGCCCTAGTTCGCTGCACTGCTACAACATGGTGAGATACTACATCCCGAAGTTGAGTGCGAAGAAAAAGAACTTCCTCGTATAGAGGAACATGACGACTCGTCGAGTTGACATCACCAGAATACTTCGGGGTAGGGAAGCAAGAGGAGACGGCAGTCGGAGGACCTGCGGGAGCTGCTCGTGGCATGGGCATAGTAAAAGGCTGTCTTCTTCCGGTTCTGGTCCTAAGATAATCATTGTATCTCGACTGAACAGAAGCGTTAGGAACTTCACCTAAAAGCAAGACATGACAGAGTAAAGGACATGAATTGCAAGAAGTCAATAAAGTTAGGAGATCTCTTACCCCAGACACGACTATGACGCAAAGCAGCCGGACTCACTAAAAAGGAGATCCATCGAAACCGCTTCGGGACGCTCAGAGCCAGCTTCGCCAAAACTTCACCAGCAAAATCCACAAACCTCGCCACCAAAAACTAACCAACAGAGCGCCAAAATAGTGGGTAGTCAGGGGATCCATCAATCTTCATGAACATGTATCTCCTCTCCCATGAATTGCTAAAAGGAAAGCTGCCACAGACGCCGCGCAGAGGCTCATTTACTAAAGCCTCTCCTTCTCAGATCATATTTGGTACATCTCCCTTTTATTTTGCAAGGGGACGAAGCTGTAGAAATACAGGATTTCAGACACACGCCATGACGACGGAGTCAGCTACGAAGGGGAAAAGCCAAAATAAGACGACACCTCCGCTATCAAGGAAGGAACACTGCCTTTAAAGCTGGCCTCCAGATAAGCCTCATAGACGACTATCTCACCAACGCCACCGTCCGATGCACGTTCAAATTCTCCGGCACATCTTAACCCCATTAAATCAGGAACGAAGTATTTCCTACGGATCCTGGCCAAATCTTCCTCCCCGATGTTGGAACGAGGGCCATCACCACCTACTTCATGAAGAAGGCGAAAAAGTCTGCGCCGCAGAGGAGCCTGAGGCGTCACCACATCATCTGCTCCAAGATTAGCTCTGGGCGATGTCACTGGAGAAGAAAACGAATCTGAAGAGACACAACGAGGCCTAACGTGTCCCCGACGCATGAAGATGAGAATAACGAAAGATTGCCTTGATTGTTCATCTTCTCAAATCTGGATGAAATGCGTTCTAAGATCTCGGGTAACACCTCTTAACGAGAAGAAACGGTAATATATACCTAGTCCGGAAACCCTCGGTCGACTCCGAAAAAGGAAAGAACGCTCCTTCACAGAAGCAGAAAATCCGGAAAAAAAGGAAAGAAAAAGAGGGAAGATAGAAGTTTCCCGTTTTCTTCACTTCAACCAAAGAAGGAATAGCGGCGGACTAAGAAGATATTCCCAAATCAGCATAAACGGCTAAGGCTTCCCTAATCCTCCATTCGAAAAGCACACTAGATTACGACTCCGCATAATCGATACCAAGAGGCTCATGCTCTGAAGAGATCCACGGAACGCCATTTTACCAAGGGGAATACGACTTACTCCAGGTCCTAAATACGGTCCCGGCTAGCAAGGACCTGGAGAATATGGCGCCTAAATCGATGTCTTACTTAAGGGTAATCTGCTGAGATAAAGCGACTACAGTCCACCCAGACACACTTTATCCCTTGACTCCATCGATGAAATCAAGGAATACGGGGTAAATTCTTGGGAAAAAATATCCAGGCGCCAGATTCCTCCAGCCTCCGGGCTGGGCACCGGTCTCTAGACCCCTGCTCCGAAGGGACTCAAGGCCCGGACCCTGCATCCCAGTTCCCCGGGTCCGACCCCTTCTCCAAAACCCGACCCTTGGATAGAATGGAAGTTCTCCACTTAAGGGAACTATTCCATATTCATCAATATGGAAGGGTTTAACCTAATGCAAGCCGACATCTACACCTATATAAGGGGAACCCAAACCCTAGAATAAGGGATCGACACTTAGAGATTGAGAAACTAGATCTAGACGGCTGGAATTAGGGTTCATACACCAAAACGTTGTAGCCCCCTTCGATTAATCTAAGAATACGTCTCCTTCTCTATTATTTCTCTATTACTTGTCTCTGATTTCTCCTTACTTCAGACAAGCACCTTCACTTTCTCTGTGTTCATACAAACCTCCTAGTGTTATGTAATACTAAAACGACCCTACACAAAAATACCATAACACCTCCTAGTTCAGAGCCCTCTAGGATTCCCCAAACCCCTACATGCTAAATTGATGCATCATGGATCGATAATGGTAGTGTCAGTAGCTTAGGCTGGAGTCTCAAAGATCAAATGGATTCTGAATGGTTCAGATTATGGGCGTGTAAAAGGAGCCTGTCAGCTCTGCATGCCGAGATGGAAGGCATGCTTTGGACAGTCTCATGTATGAGAGATTTGAGGATGATTTCGATATGGATTGAGACGGACTGCTCGGATCTAGTGGACATGTCTACTAGATCGGAGGACTGGCCGATTTTCGCGACAGAGATCGAAGTGTTTCAGTTACTACGGGAAGAGTTCGAGGATATGAGTCTGTCTCGTATTCCGTAGAATAGAAATAGACAAAATGATGCATTCGATAAAGAATAAAAAAGTAAAGGCTATTCATTTTTTCATATAAATTAGATTGGGTCTGACAGAATTTCTCCTCGAAAAATCGACTCAACTGGTCAACCACTTGATTTAGAGTAAATGAACAGCTAAAAAACAATTTTTATTCATAAATCAAAATGGTTTACAAATAATATTCTGGTTCACAAAACTAAACCAGAAATATAAAAAATAAATCAATCCACGACAATTTTCTTAGTTCGGTTTACACTAAACAAAATCTATTAAAAAAAACTAAACCTAATCTGCCTTCCTCCACCTTCAAGCTTCTTCTTCTACTTAACTCATTAACGGCGACGGAGACCACCACTGTTGCAGCTGCGAAGACGACCGGAGAGGACACTGGACTGCTACACCGCCTTCACCACGAGAACGAAGACTGATCTGAACCAGAGGCTCTCCTTCCCGTTTCATCACTTTTCATTCCAGTTTTTTCAGATCTGTAAAAAAAAACGTATCTATTAGCCCTTGAAATCTAAACCTAAAATTCTTAGATCTGTAAACACACAAAAATCAATTACAAAGAGGAAGAGAGATGGTGAAGGTGAAAGCCAACGAAGAGATATACCAGAGACGATTCTGCGCGCCACCAACACCGGCTTCACTACCATCTTTGGCGACAAAGTGGTAACAATCAGTGAGAAAGAAGTTGAAGGTTTAACCGATTTTCATGGATAGATTGAGAAACTGAGAGATTGAAAGAGAAACTAAGTTAAAAGTTTGTGGAGAGATTGAGATTAGGATCGAAACACTGAGAAGAGAGGGAGATGGATACGAAAGATCTGGAAAAAGAGAGAAAGAGGATCTGTCGAATGAAGAGATGAAAGAAAAAGAAAAAGAAAAAAGTAAAACAAAATAAAATTAATTTTTTATCCGTCGGATTAGATCTCATCCTACGGTTGTAGATGTTATCCAAGTGAACGTAGATTATTATCCAATAAGTTTTTTTCTCTCTTCATTTCTATGTTATTTGTTTTAGAATTTGAGTTTTGGAGTTTGAGATTTAGAATTTGAAGATTAAAATTTGAGATTTAGAATTTGAGGATTAAGATTTGAGTCAAAGGTTGAAATTTTTTAATTTGATTTTATAGTTTATAAAAGAATTATAATTAACTGTAAAATTTAGTTTGTAGTTTAGGATTTGGATGTAAGAATATGAGATTTAAGGTTAACTTTTAAAAGGCTGAAAGTTTTTTAGTTTAGATTGTATGGTTTATAAAAAAAAATGATTAAGAGTAAGTTTAGTTTTATGATTTAAGATTTGGATGTTAGAATATGAGGTTTAGGGTTAAAATTTAGTATTTTATATTAAAGTTGGAAAACAATAGATTTGAAGACTAGATATAAGATCTGTAGTTAAATTTTTAATAATTTGAATTTGAAGTTTATATTTAGGGTATTGAATGTATAGTTTATGTTTGAAGTTAGGATTTAGGATACAAATTTTGATTAAAGATATGTGCTTAGAAAATTATAGTTTAAAATTAAAAAGACTAAATTTTGAATCTAATTTTTTGTCTATAATAAGATATAATGATTATAAAATCATATGAATAAATAATTTTATTTTAATAGGTGTTTTTGTTAATATATATATCATATCGTTTAAATTAAACTATATTACATATGAAAATACATATTTATTGATATTTTCATTGAATATATATTAAAAACTTATATTTTAATTCTGAAATCTTCATTGTGTTTAAATGATTATAAATTATTGAAACCACTAAACATTCCACATTAAAAACAATTGTTGGTGTAAATTTATGTTACACATATATGCAAATAATCATAAAATCATATGAGTAGAAACCTCATTTAATAAATATTTATATTAAAAGTATACTATATCTATGTTAATATCATTTAAATTTAATTATATATCATATTCTATAGATGAGATTGATTGTTTTGGTTTATTTACCCTAATGATTGAATAAGAGCGGTTTTTTGATTTATATGCATACACCAATTTATTACATAATAGTATTAGTAACTGATTTATTAGTTATTTAATATATAATAATTATTTTATTATTTCATAATATGTAGAAAAACATAAAATAAATATAAAATCTTTATTCTGCACAAGGCGTGGATTTTAATCTAAGTATGTATCTCTTCGATAATTTTAACTCTTAAACATTTTTAAATCTCAGCCTAAAACAAAAATCAGTAGTTATATAATAACCAAAATGAAAAAATGACCCCAAAAAAAGAAAAATATTAAAGATAGATATGACTGACACGTGAACGTAAACTTTTCATAACCATAATTAACTTTTAAATTGATAAATAATGATATAAAACCAAGATGACATAGTTAATTGTAACCAAATAGAAGATCTGAAATTTTTTTTTGTTTGGCGTCCGAAGACCTGGGCTACTTCGATCTAAACATTAGGTTCTTTTGCGATAAGTGATATTTTGACCTAAACTATTTTGAAAAATGGGATCAGCTCATGAGTCAACAAATTATGTAATTAAAAAAGTTTTATAAAAATTGTTAAAGGGCCAAAAATATTAATTTGGTCAAGAATACAAATTTTATTTTATCATACGATATTTCTTAAATAATTTTCATATAAATTCACTTTACACAAGGTGCAAGTCTTATCTTTGTACTTTATTATATCATAATAACCTATTCTATGTTAGTATATATATTCTCATCAGTGTTGTGACCAGCTATGTGATCTAATTTGAGTTTTAAGAAATATCTACTAATTAAAAACCTTAAACCCGATAACTGACTATAGGTTTAAACCACTGGATTAATCAGTGAATAATATTTAATTAGGTTTTCTTAGGCTTATAACTACTTTATTATATATGTTTTTATTCCAAATAAGAAGTTAGTTTTCTCATGAGGTTATCGTTTTCCTTGCTATCACATATACTATATATCTCCTTCAGCTTTCTTTTTAATTTTTTGCTGATTTTGTTTATTATGAATAGTATTTGTTTAATCCTTTTAGGTTCCAAATTTAAACATGTTTCTATATTTTTGTAAGAAATGTTAAATTTCTCATATATTTTAAATAGCTAAGATATAACTATTTATTAAAATTAATTAATATATTATTCCGCGGTTCTTCTATGATCGATCTAATAATCTGGTAACCCAGAAAGTTATTCGGTTCGCTGTCCATATCGGTTTTAAATATATTATTGTCATCACAAGTTTAATCAATATACATGAACCTTATGTGTCTGCTTATAATAACTTACGAACAATCTCTATTATTAAAAGAGAAGTACCCACTAAAAAATATCCCTAAATTTTCTAACTTATTTACATTTTTATGCCATTGAGAATTTAATTAAACTTCCTATTTAAATGCTTGTCTTTTTCAGTTATATTAATGACTTACTTAATCAACCAAAAAATATCTCATGAGTTAACTCACGTACATCATTTAAATAGAGAAGATCACTTACCATTTATTCTCCATACCGTCTTCCCCACTGCCACGAAATTATTATTTTTTTGTTTTTCATGTTTTACCTTTCAATCTGTAAAATAATAATAGAGATAATAGAGATAAAAATATTACTTGGAAAAGAACAGTCTTATTAGTCTTATTAATGATCGTCTCAGTACTTTTCTTAGTCACAATGCTTCTGCTTTCTTCGAAATATCAATCATGTCGCACCATATCCTATAGTTGGTCTCATATTTATTAACACATACCAAATTTCAGAAAGAAGATGGAGAGTTCAATTGGGTTCATGACGGTCATTTCCATTGTCTTTGTATATAGTATACAATTCTCTAATTGACTTATATATGTTCAATTTGTTTATATGATATCGAAGATTGATCATACAATAGACGGTTTAACATGCAAAAATATTATATACTTAGCGAATATAATATGATCAAGTATTACAAGTATATCATTTAGTAAAATAAATATTCAACAACCGGAAAGTCATATCCGCGCTGGCGCGCGGGTCAAGATCTAGTTCTTTCTTAAAAAAAAAGGAAGCATACTTTTCTTATTCTTATCGGGAATATATATCAAGTTAGAGATTATTACAAGACCAAACTTAAGGTGTTTAAATTTTGGAATACACAGAAATTTTTTTAAAAATCATTTTAACTGAACTGGTATTGGTTGATGCTGTTGTAAGTATAATACTTTTTCTTTTCTTATTGATTTATATTAATTATACGATTTAGTGTTAGTAAGTAATTTTATCATTAATGACTATACGACAGAATATAAAACATATATTTACATTTTAAAATAAAGTTTTATAGAGTAACACTAAGAGCAAAATAGTATTGATTAATCCTTACTATTTTTTAAACAATAGTAAAGAATTATTATTAAAATTTAAACAATTTTTTTTTACATTTTGTCTATGACAAAATTATTATTTTGTCATAGACAAATAATTTGATGTTCTGTTTAAAATTATAATCAAGGTTGCATGGAATCGGAAACTGATACGTGAAAACGAAACGTTTCGAAACGTGGAAACATGATTTCAAAAAAATTAGAAATGGAAACGTTTTAGAAACGTCTATAATATATATATATATATATATATATATATATATATATATATATATATATATATATATATATATATATATATATATATGTGTGTGTGTGTGTGTGTATATATATGTATGATTAATTAACATGTAAGCTTTTTTTTTGGTTTGATTTATCTAAGAGAAAAAATTAAGTATTTTTTGTACATTTTATTAAAATCATAGTCAATAATTGAAAAAATAACACATGTTATCATTCAATAAGACTATGAAGTGACTTCATTCCAAATCTAATCATTATACTAAAATGATAAAAATATCAAAAGGTAATATTAAAATATAAAATAATAAACATGTAATCATTAACATCAAATGTAAAATAGTTATTTTTTTGCGTTTCTAATTAGAATCGCGATTTTCCAAATTAGGGATCGCGAGTTTCCAAATCTGAAACACAAGTTTCCATCGTATTTCCAAAATGGAATTTTCAAGAAACATGTTTCCAAAGAGTTTCCCCGAATTTCCAAGAGATATTGATTTAAAAAGAAATAAAAATCACAAAGTCGATTAATAACATAATTCAAGTACCAAGTCAAAATGTCACTTTATGATATATATTATATTTATTGTTTACGGGTACAATTTTTTTTTTTTCATATGAAAAAATATTATTAATTTATAGGTTTGTTTTATTTTTACTTAATTTTATTTAAGAATTTACTATCATGTGTTATTTTGAACAAAAATGTTTTACATCTTAATTAACGGTATATTCATATATTTATAATCACATTTATATAATTTTACATATACATACATGTACATATTGACATGAGCGACTATATCACTAAATATTCACCACAAATGAGAATTTTAATTCTTATTGATGTTGAATTTTTTTTATGCTTTCTTTCACTATCGCTCAAATTGTAGTGAAATGTTTTATGTTAATAATTTTTTTTTTCAAATATTATTTAGATTTTATTTGTTTTTACATGTATTTAGAAATTATAATAGGAAACTATTAGTTCGACATTAAAAATATTTAAAATTTATATAAAACGAAACCAAAGAAATAAAATAATTTTTGGTTATCATACAAAAATCAAAAACATCAAACATTTAAACTAAACAAACCAAAATAAATTTAGATTTAAAATGATAGTTATAGGAGATTAAAAAACAACGTAAAACTGTACCAATATTCAAGCTAAACAAACATAATATTATTTTATCTTAAAGGTAACAAAAGTAATAATCTCATTCCGCGCAAGAGGCGGATTATTACCTAGTCGTAAAATAAAATCCTTAGAAATGAGAACCAAGCTAGTAATAATAATATCTTTACAAAAAAAGTAATATAAAAAAGTTCTGAAGCATCGGTAGCTTTATTGATTTGTTGCCAGAGCGGTAATAATGTAAATATAGTGAAACCTCTATAAATTAATAATGTTGAGATTACATCAAAACTATATTTTTATTAATTCATAGAGATTATGAAGTTATCGATATACTAATTGAACCAAAAACTCAATTTGAAACTATAAAATTATATTATTTTATAGAGATATTTAATGTATATTAATTTATCGATTATTAATTTATAGAGGTTCTACTGTAACTATTTTTCGTTAGAAAAATCCTGTATATATTATTCGGGAAGTGATATTGACATGTGTCATCACTACAATTAAAAAATGATACATGTTCACTAACAATGATTATATGGATTGAAGTTAATTGTGATATATATATATATATATACATTTAATATATATTTTTGTAAGATTTTTAAATATGGTAGTAACTCATAAATTATCATTAACATAAGAATAAATAATATAACAGTAAAAATAGAATGTAACAATATTTACAAATTTTGGAATATTTTCAAGTTTATTTTTTATAATTATATAGTTTTTATTAATAAATGTTTTCAAAATTTTATGCAGTTTTTTTCAAAAAAAATTATAATTTTGTAATCCCAATACCGTTAATTTTATTTATAACATCTATAAATTTTAGAAATATTATGTAATTTTATATTTTGATAATTATATACCTAACAAAAATTTCTCTTAATTATATAGAATCTGATTTAACATCTTTTAACCAAAAGAAAAAAACACCTTTCCAAAAATTTAATTTTAAGTATACACATATATATTATGAAATACTATAAGTTTAAATAAAATTGTTTATTTTATCTTGCATATTTAACCTAAAATTAATAATGTAACAAAATAAAAAATTTAAAAATTAGAAAAAAAAAAAAAAAAAGAGTTACAATTTCACCGATTAGGGCTTTCATTTCCCGCCTATTTGAGAAGATCCCGCCCAAAAGAAAAACAAAACAAAAAGGTCTCAGAGATTCAGAGGGTTGATTGGTAGAAAGATGAGTATGAGGAAGAAGATACAGAAGAAATTCAAAACCAGAGGTTACAGTCTCAAGATCGACGGTCTCAACAGCATTCTCGCCTTCGCCGACAAATTCCCCGGCGACGATGAAGGAGAAGCCATCGATCTTCTTCTCGACCACCTCCAGATGGAAAATCGTATACCCCTCTGATTAATTCTATTGATTCGATTCTCATATACTAATTTGGCTTCTTTTTTTTTGCAGTTAATTCTTCCGTAGTCGATGCGGAATCAGTTCAAGGAGTGATTAATCTCTTGTTAGGAGCTAATGATGCCGCGGAGGAGCCTACCTCCAATGCTTCTTCCTTGGCTGTCATCGACGCCTTTCTCGTCCCAAAGTATCGATATGATTCTGTTAGGAAGCAGTTCATCGAGTAAGCCCCTTTTACTTTTGTTAAAAATGTTTAGTTTCTAAAGATGAATTACTAGCTTTGTACTGTATTGTATTGATTACAGGCATACAAGTAGCCTCCCTGTTCATGGTGAGGCTTCTTCGAAAACAGAAGTATACAGGGAACGATTCATGTTGCTGTTGCAGAGAACTTCTCGCGCTGACCTATTTTCTAGGCCTGCTTATGATGCTGAAAAGTCTCAGTTTGAGAACTGTGAGGTTGGTTTTCCCTGTTTTTCTTAGAAAAATATATTATATGTGTTTTTCTTTGTGTGTTAAAAGTCAGGTTCTTTTTGAGTAGATATCTCCAATCCAGTCTCTAGTTGTTCAAATTGGAAGGAAATGGGTGATGGGTGTGATATCACAGTTGGAAGATGGACATTTCTACCTGGAAGACCTTTCTGCTTCTGTTGAGATTGATATGTCCAAAGCAATATCCTTTATTTGATAATATCTAAAATTCCATACATTTATTAAGGCATAGCAATTGCAATTTGAGTACTTTTCTTTGACAGTCAGTACAAGATAACCACAGGTTTTTTCACCGAGAATACTATCATTTTGGCAGAAGGTGAAATGCAGAATGGTATCTTTCAGGTAAAACCTATAGCTGCATATTCTGAGTTAGTTACTTTTTTCTTACTACTGTTACAAGGAGATTTATGTATAATACTTTAAGGTGAAAAATCATAGGTTCAATGATTTTAGTCAAATGTTCGTCGTGAGATCAAAATGTTAGTTATAGGTGGGAATATAAAACTAAGTCGTGCGTATGGTCTCCTCTATGACAGATATATAAAATAATACATACAAGTCTCTGACCTTCAGAAGGTTCAAAATCATTTCTTTAGCCAACTCGTCCTCTTTTAAATTCTTTTTCCCCATGTTTTGGTATAGGTGACTACATGCGGATTTCCTCCTTTAGAAGACAGGGATAAAACACTGAACACACATTCTGGGTACGACTTCTTCGGAAATGGCATGGTAACTACAGAAGAGAAGGTAATCCCTGAGTCGTTGTTTGTACTTTTGGATTGAGAAATTTGAAAATTCCATTGGATAGTGAATATGTTCTTTTTTTGTCTGATCGCAGAATAGACTTGCAGAGCTAGAAAAACAAGCAGTGGATGACACATTTGTCATATTGTCTGACATATGGCTGGACGACGAAGAGGTAAGTTTGAGTAGCGACTACTGTGTTAGCATTTGTGTTAGTGCTTCATTTTTTTTGTGATTTAAGAGCATTGCTTGAACGCCAAAATATGTTTGTCCGTAGAGAAGGTTCTCGGGAAGCTGGAAAAGGTTCTTGATGGTTTTGAAAGTGTGGAGCCTGTGCCTTCCTTGTTTGTTTTCATGGGAAACTTTTGTTCTCGACCGTGCAACTTGTCCTTTGATTCTTATTCAACGCTTAGGTAAGGGGGTTCATTGTAGTTACAGTCTTCTCAGTGTTATCGTGATACATGTCTTATTTATTCTTGATGACATGTATCTTTCAGAAAGCAATTTGGTAAACTTGGGAGAATGATTGGAAACTATTCACGCCTAAAAGAAAGTAGTCGGTTTTTATTCATCCCAGGTCCTGATGATGCAGGTACTAGCATCTCCATCACTAACTAAATAAAGATAGGGTCCATGAGGAGACATGACTAATGAAAACTGATGTATTTGACAGGTCCCTCAACAGTCTTGCCAAGATGCGGTTTACCAAACTATTTAACCGAAGAGCTTCGAGATGTTATTCCCAATGCGATATTTTCAAGCAATCCGTGCAGGTAAGTTCTGTATACTGCGTATGCACACTATTGTTGTTGATCATTCTGAATTATGAGGAAAACATTTGATTTATTGAGATGGACCGAGCACGAAAATTTTAATCTTTGTTAAATGCAGAGTAAAGTTCTACAACCAGGAGATTGTGTTCTTCCGGAAAGACCTTCTGTACCAGATGCGTCGGTCATGTTTAATAACCCCTTCTGCTGAAGAAACTGATGACCCATTTCATCACGTAAAATAATCTGTCTCCTCCATTATCTTCCAACTTCTAATGGCAGAATAATCTGAAACTTGTGAAATGTGTTGGTTCAGCTTGTCTACACAATAACTCACCAGAGCCACCTATGTCCTCTACCTCTCATGGTGCAACCCATCATTTGGAATTACGATCACCCTCTTCGACTATACCCAACTCCTCATACGGTATACTCTTAAATCTTCTCTGTAGTTTTTGTTCCGCCTAGTTTGGAAGAACCTACCAATGGATTGTTGTTGTTTTGAAACAGATCGTATTAGGTGACAAGAGTGAGCAAAAGGTTTGCAAATTTAGGGGAATAACATGTTTCAATCCAGGCTCCTTTTCATCTGATAGCACCTTCGTAGCTTACCGGCCTTCCACTCAACAAGTCGAGCTCTCTGAACTCTGATTCTCTTTTCGGACAAGCCTGAGCTTTATAAGATTAAAGAAAGAGTGACAAAAAAACATGATTCCATGTACTATTTTATGTGTCTCTATTGTATTCCTAGGAGATTATGTCTCTAATTTTAAACAAATTTGGTCATAAACTTATAGATAGTTTAATTAAGTCATCATAGAACAAGTGACTGCGTGCATATAAATCAGACTACATAAGCGACGGTCCGCCTCAATTAGTGCTGGGTTTGCTGGTCAACTGGCCTTGCATCATCGCGCATTGAGTCACTTTTATTCAAAATCGAACATGCATAACCTGTAAACAAAAAGTCATATATCCGCACCAATCCGGCCAAAATCGCCGGAGCTAAGAGTAACACAGTATAAGGTCAGCGTAATGATTGCTGCTTGTGACGTTCCGTAGGTTATGGTCAGAGTAACAACACACGACAATGGAACGGAGCCAAAATCGCCGGAGCTAAGAGTAACAACGCAAGATAAGTCGATAATCTGAAGCAGCTGTGTATGTGGTAGAATATTCTCCTTCATAAGGTCCACTGAATAATAGATTCGGTCCACTCGGATTCCGGCCCAACGAGGTAATACCTCGTTGTTTAGCGAGTAAGTTTAGCTTAACTTGGATAATCCCCGCGATTAATCGAGTTAACGATACTTAGCTGAGGTACTTACCTTAGCGGGCCGACGAACGCCCATCTGGAGAAATGCCCTCGGTATACGCGACCAGCTCGTTAGGTCAAGGGAGCGCTGCTATAAAAGGAAGAGAGAGGGAATAAGAAGGGGATCCAAAATCAGACCTACTTACAAGACGGCTATAATTAGGGTTTTCACTCTTGTATTTCCTTCCGACTTTTACGACACGGCCGAGCTCTCCGAGCGAAACCGCCTCGCCTTTTGTTTCCTCATTTGTAAACTGAACTCTTTCATTAATAAAACTACTCTTCCATTCATAAATAATAAAACGCATTTGAAATAACCCACAGACGAGTCCAATCACTCTCTTACTGATAAGACCGAACTCGGTTCGAACAGTTGGTGCCCACCGTGTGGCATAACAAAGTAGCGTCAACACAGGAATGAGTCCGAGTAACGATTCAACCTCAGGCGAAGAGGGGGATGCCATAGCACCGACCTCAGGCGCCGCCGTACCACTCGCTCCAACGTTCGTCGACTCTGTTATGGAGTGCCTTACTCGCCAAGACAAAGCCCAGAAGACGACAAACGAGCACCTCGCGGCTATTGCCGCCATACTCGCAAACCCAGAAGATACCATAGAAAACCTTTCGATGGCCCGACGGTTTCTATTCATCACAAACCCTACCCCTACTCCGGCTAACCAGCCCATCGTGCCGACCGGACTTCCGAACGACTCCGCGCAACCGGGAAATCGCTGCTCTCAAGCAAGCGCTCCTCGACATAAACTCGAAGATCCACGGAGTCACAACCTCCGCTCCGCTCATCAAAAGCGTCCTCGCAGACACTCTTCGAACTCCGTTCACTAGCAAGATAACCAGCGTAAGGCTCCACAATATGGACAAGATCCGCTTGCCGACCTACAATGGTCTTTCAGACCCAACGGCCCATATCACGTCCTTCAACATCACGATGAGGCGACAAAACTTCTTCGACGAAGAGAAAGACGCTGGTTTCTGCCAACTCTTCGTCGAGAGCCTAACTGGCGTAGCCCTCACATGGTTCACCGGCTTACCGGAAAATTCCGTCGACAACTTCCACGACTTGTCATCTGTATTCCTGAAGAACTATATTATGTTCACACGCGAGGAGGCCACCGCTTCAGATCTCTGGAACCTTTCCCAGGCACAAGGGCAGAGCCTTTGCAGCTTTATGGAGAAATTTAAGGGCATCGTTTCCAAATTCAAAGTCCCAGACAGCATCGCTGTCGACGCCTTTATGACCACTCTGTACGTGCACTCAAAGTTCCGACACGACCTGTATCGTCACCCGACCAAGTCCCTCTCTGACGCCATTGCTCGATCTAAAAAATTCATCCGCATGGAGGAAGAAACCAAAGCAATCATCAGCAACCAAAACGCAACGAAGCAAGTGCCATCTAAGAGCGGCGACACCCGACCGGAACCGCAACAGCACGCCCCCAGCGATAAAACGAACTCGAAGAAAAGCTTCGTTTACATGGTCAATGAGGACAACCTCCCGGGTTCAATAGTCATGGTCCTAGCAAAAGAATGGAACCACTGGGATATGACAGATGACGAGCACAAGACCTCGGGCGCATCCGAAGCATCAGGGTCAAAACCCGAGGAACCAGAGAAATACTGCTCCTAACACAAAAGCAAGAAGCATGACACGAAGGAGTGTAAAATCCTGTATGAGCACTTCCTCTCGTCACTTGCTAGCGGTAAGTTGGAGATCGAACCCCCCAAAACAAAGCCGAAGAACAACAACTGGAGTAAAAATAAAAGACAAAAAGGCTCAAAAGTCTCAGGGAAAAACTCCACGAGCCGAGCAGAAGACAAATACTGAGGATAACACTCCCAAAACGCAAGAGAAGGGAGATTCGTCTGCCGATGAAGAGCAGCCGAGGAACCGATGAAGGGTTGAGGTCATCTTCGCGCACCCAAGCCCACCAGCAGACGAGGAAATAGAACTCTCCCGAGAAGATATGCGCGTGCACATCAACAAGCGACTTACCGAGAGGACTAGCCTGAGTCCCACGGACCTGCAACGCAAACTGAAGCAAAGAACCGCTATGTCCGAGTCGACACCGTCAGCCTCTTCCAAGGCAGGAGACAAGATCGCGATCTCTACACTCGAACACGTCGGAATCGAGGATAGTCAGGACGCGCGTGATTCTCTCCCAGACGGGTTGACTTAAGAAGTCACTTGAACTCAAAGATCGCCGACCTCCGCCTCAAGCTCAGAAAGCCGAAGACCCAGGATCTGCGAACGATCCTTTGATCACGTTCTCAGCGAACGATGCTCTCGGAGTCCACATGCCGCACAATGACCCATTCCTCGTCGACCTAGGCATCAGAGACTGCGAAGTGACCAAAGTACTGATCGACACCGGCAGCTCGGTCGATCTTATCTTCTAGAAAACTTTGGAAAAGATGGGAGTAGACTTGCGTCTCATGAAACCATCCAGTCACTCCTTGACCGGATTCAATGGAGTATCAGAGGAGATGATTGGCACGATCAGATTACCAGTCTACGCCGGCGGAGTCACTCGCACGGTCAAGTTCTTCGTTATCGCGACCGAAGCACCCTATCACGTTATACTCGGCACGCCGTGCCTCCACTTGATGAAAGCGATTTCCTCCACCTACCATCAATGTGTCAAGTTTCCCGGAAACGATGGTCGGATCAAGACGTTACAAGGCGATCAACAGGTCGCACACGATCCTCTTGTCGCCAACATCAAGCTCCAGCAATCCATTCCTCGAGTCAACGCAGTCGCCAAGCCCATTCACAAGATATACCCTCAGAAAGACGAAAACCTCGAAGTGCAGATAGACGACAATGATCCCAGCAAGATCGTGTGAATAGGAGCTTACATCTCCGACGAGATGAAGCAGACGATCGTTTCTTTCCTTAGAGAAAACGCATCAAGCCCATCCGACAGAAACGTCGAAAGCTCGATCCAGAACGATCAAAGGCCGTCAATGAAGAAGTCGAGCGACTGCTTGCAGCCGGATCAATTTCCGAGGTGCGATATCCCAAGTGGTTAGCAAACCCGGTTGTCGTAAAGGGATGAGGGTGGTGATTTTGCTGAAGAAGCATCAGCTTCTCCTAAGAAAACAAAAGAGATGAAGAAGAGAGAGCGAAAGAGTGTTGCTTCATCTGCTAGAGATGAGAGTGATGACAATGATGAAGAGACACAATTTCATCCCAAGAAGGCAAAAAAAAAAGGGAAGGAAGTTGTTGTTGAAAGAGATAAAACCAAGAAGCCGATGGTCAAAGAGCTGTATGATCATTTGCTCTGTGGTGTAACTTGGAGCCCAACGAGGTTTGCTGATCTCCAAATGATGAAGGAGTTGGGTATTGAGGAGGATGTCAAGACCATGCTAGAGAAGATGAATATGCCCAGTTTTTATTCCATGGCTCACCCTACATATAAAGAAGTCTCTTACCAATTCCTATCAACCTCTGAGACCACCTTCTACCACGAATCAGAGGACTACATTGAAGGGTGAGGGAACATCAGGTTCAAGGTCAATGGCAAGACTCATTCAATGACTTTCAGAGAGATCAGAGATGCGATGGAATTTCACGATTTGGGAATGGCTTATCCTCCTAATGATGTTAATGTTCACCTCCCCACAACAGTCTGGAAGCTGATAAGTGGCAATGTATATGTCACTGGTCATGACAAAAAAGCAATACGGCATCCAGCAGTCCGCTATCTACATGTGCTGATTTACACTCTCTACCCGCGAAAGGAACCAGGCAACGCCAATGAGGAGGAGTTGAAAATGCTCTACCAAGCTGTTCGACCTTTTGCAACACTGACAGAACTTCCTCTCCTAACCTCAGATATATTCAGTTACTTCGGAATGGTCGGTCTCCTTGTAACACACCTGAAATACTATAAAGATTGGGCATGGACAACCTTTGATCAGACTCCTCAGGTGGAAATTGGTGGCTTGATAACACCACTGCTTATAGCCAAGGGAATAAACCTCGGGACTGACACAAAAGGTCCATGGTTCATTGATGGTCCCTATTTGAGATACAAACGCAATATTGTCTACACCTATCTCTTAAATGGAGATCAGTGGAGTTGCTGCTTCCGAACAAAGAGCTCACCAACCTGGAAAACCCTGAGATAATCACTTTTGCCATTGCCCAAGAATAGGTCCTTGGTCCTCATGGACCTCTTGAACCCATTGTTGAACCTAAAAGGAAGAGAGGTGAAATAAGTGCGTCTTCATCTAGAGATGCTCCTCCCACTCATGTTTATGGCCAACCGCGTTACTACTTTCAGCAGCACACCGGAGCTATCCCTCACGGTCCTCTCCGTCAAGCTCACGACCACATTAACAACCTTAAAAGATGGATAAAGCTCAAGACCTAGCTTTCTTCAAACTCTCAACCAAGTACAAGGAGTTAAAGAAAACAGTAAAAAGGCAGGCTAAGGTCTCAGCTGAATTCATGAAGAAAGTAGTTGATGGTTTGGTTAAAGGGGGAGTGGCGGGATGTAGGTCTAAAAAATTTGTTATGAGAAACACATAAGCTCCTCAGCCTCCACCCGTTGATCCCTCCACACTAGGCCCTTTGCTCACCAATAGCAAGCTTCAGCGTATGTTGTGAAACCCTGCTGCTCCTCAATCCGCTTCAGGCAACAAATCTCCCTCCTTTGCCGCTTCCGATGATGGAACGGATAATGAAGAAGTAGCAAGTACACCAGGTGGTTACTACACTACTTTCGCTGATGACGGGAATGAGACGCCAGCCTCTCATCCCAACTCCTAGTAAGGTACTCCATTATCCTCATGACCATTGTATATCCTAGTTTTATTTTGCATTTAGTTTTATTTTGCGGTATCCCTTTCTCCTTTAATCCTCAAACCTCTCCAGATGGTCCATAGGATGTTCGTGAGTTAACCCACAGTAGGGTGTTTGTCCCCACAAGTGTGTAGTACCGGGGCTTCAGATCAAAATCGTTCCTCTGAATAGGTGGATGGCGTATAGCTGAACGGTTGACGTAGTATTGAACAGTACGGTTGTAGTCAGCCAACATTCTTGGTCGAGCAATCTCATTTGTAGGTTCCACAGCTCCTGCAGCCTCAGTGTCTGGTTCAGGGATAATAGTCCCCTGAGCATCTATCTTCTGATCTGCTGCATTACACATATGACCTTCCTGGTCATGCAGGTTTCCATTCTTATCCTGTCTGAGAATCAAAGTCGCGACCATATCTCTCGGTTGAGTATCGATTGATGTCCTGATGAATGTGTCGATCAATGAAAGATGAAGAGTATTGGTCGACAGATAAGAAGTTTCGGTCGACAGTGTGGCGCGAGTATCGGTCGATGAGTAGATGTTAGTGTCGATCGATGCAGAGCGTTTTTCTTTGCGGATCGAACATTCCAAGCTAGCAGGGTCGTCTGAGGATATTAGTGCTTTCTCCTTATTGCTTCTGGTACTGCTGGGCATGCACCTGAAAGAACAAAAGAAAAAAATTTCTCAAAAAAATAAGTGATAAAAAAATAAAAAGGCAAGTAACCTAGACTTAGGATTGAATCTAAAGGTGGTCAAAGTTCCCCGGAAATGGTACCAAATTTGATGTCGGTATCAAATTACCCTAATGACTTTACTCTCTCAAATAAAAGATTCAGTTCTAGTACTTAGGGATCGAATCCACAAAGAGATAGGGTACACAGTAGATCTAATCAGGTGATTAAGCTAGGTTGAAAGTGTTTTCTTATAAATAACATGTTCGAACAAGGTAGTTGTTCGGATAGGTTGAAGTTGGTTTGTAAAAATAAAAGAGAGTAGTTAGACTAGGGTTTTTATTCAGGTAATCAGGATCATAATTATATAGATGCTAAGTTGGAGGGTATATGAGAGCTCAACTAGAATACAGTCCATTAGCGTGTCGCATATTAGACCGTCTAATGACTAGATCTATTGGTCTCAGCTGTCGCATTTTAACCAATAGAAAGTGTTGATCGAGGACTCTAGAGGAGTATCGATCGATACACCTTTTGCAAACGTCGATGACGATAAACAAATAAGAAAACTACATAGATAGAATAGATTGAATCATTGGAGTTCCAATAACAAGATTGTAGAAGTCTTGAATCTTCTCTCCAACTCTCTCTAAGTATTTTTAGGTATGGAAATAAGAAAATCAAAAAGCTCCCTTTGCCGTCAACTCAAGGCAAAGCTATAAATTATTAGTGTAAAACTCGTCAGTGTAAACTTGTAATTTGGCGAAGATTTGGACTTCAAACTGTCTGGACCAAAATCTTGTCTCCGCGTTTAACTCCCATCGATCAATGTGACAAGTCGTGCATCGATATATTGTGATATCTTTCTGTCGGCCTCTTGGTCTGCTGGATGGTCAATTCAGGTGAAACTCCTTTTGTCACCAAATAGACTCCAAAATTTTCACTTTCTTCCAAATCACTCATAATCATATACCATGGCTGAAAGTGGGTAATATCCATGATATATCAACTCCCCCAGACTTACCCTTTGCGTGTCCTCAAGCAAAACAAATAGGCAGTCTCTCTGAAAGAGGTTTGAAAACGGCGGAGACTCATAAAATTCTAAAACTTAAAATCATCACCTCTATAGAATTGCAAACCACGTATAAGAAATAACAACTCCATAAGTACATTATACTATATCCTAGTCTAGCAACCAAATTCATCTAGCCAGCAATTTAGCAAATACTATATGACAATCCTCTCACCTAACCTCATTTCTTAACATATATAAAAGTGTAGGCTTTACCTTGGGAATATCGATCATATGATGCAACGATTTTCAAACAAGTATCTGGATCTGCAGGTAAAAGTTAGTTTTTATCTTTTCTCTCTTCTAATTTCTCTCTTTAGTCAATGTCTGCTTTTATTGCAGAATCATTGACCACAAGATTGGACATGCTTCCATGAAAAAAGCCTTAATGGTGGTTGCCACTAAGTCCTGATCACTTCTTTTTGACCTATATCCAAGAATTCATATGAAGCGAACCTTAATGGTTGTAGCCACCAAGCCCCATTCGAATCCTTTTATTGGAATCTTTACGAATCAAGCCTTAATGGTTGTAGCCACCAAGTCCTGTTCTGATTCATCCTAACTAAATAATATAAATATATATTTTTTATTTTTTAATATTCTACTTAAATATCTAGGGTCAAAAACAGAGAGAGAAAAGGTGATAAATCTACACAAGGTTTACCTTCCAGACTTGTTTGAAGAATCCGATCCCATGCATATCAAGCCCCAAGACAAGCAGTTGTGTCAGATTTAGTGTTGGAGGTCAGCTTTGGTTCCTTCAAACAAGCTAAGAAAGTGTGGATAGTTGACAGGTTGATTTACTTTAGTATCCTTAGTATTATCTGTAATCAATAAATCTAGAATGGTACCAAAGAGTGGTTAGATAGTAAGTGAAAACTTGAAAGTAATCATCATCTCCTTCTTGACTCAATAAAACTCTTTTAAAAACATTTTAATAAGACAAAAAAAATAAAATAGATATGTGTAAACATCCCCCCAGACTTAAATTACACTGTCCCAGGTGTAAAACAATAAGAGTTGTTGGGGTCAAAATCGGTACGACGGAATCAATAGCCAAAACTTTCCGCAAAGAATAAAAATGCGTTTTATAAAACTCAATAAGTCGTTTTATAAAACTCGAGAAGTCGTTTTATAAAATCAAGAAGTCGTTTATAAAACTCGATAAGTCATTTTATAAAACTCAGGAAGTCGTTTATAAAACTCGATAAGTCGTTTTATAAAACTCGAGAAGTCGTTTTATAAAACTCGAGAAGTCGTTTTATAAAACTCGAGAAGTCGTTTTATAAAACTCGAGAAGTCGTTTTATAAAACTCGATAGGTCGTTTTATAAAAATTGAGAAATTGTTTTATAAAATTAAAGGAAAACCGCAGAAAACTTGGAAATCGTTATCTCGGAAAAACGAAACAAACGCCGATCACACGATCGTCCGAGTTAAGCACAAAACCGCGAAAAGCCGCATCCGCCGTAAACCGCGAGCTAAGTGGCCTCAAGCTAGCTCACCGTACGGCGTTTGCTGATTATCATGGGAAGAGCCAAGCTCAAGGATCACGGAAAGGACGCAGGTTATACCTTCTTTTCGTCAAAAACCTAGAAGTAGCAGCGCTCGAGTGGTTTGCCAAACTTAGGCGAAACTCAATCGGGAGTTTCCGCCAGCTTGCTTCCGAATTCCTGAAGCAGTACTCGATGTTTATAAATCGGGAAACCTCCGACGCTGAACTCTGGAGCTTGTCGAAAAGGAAGACGAATCCCTTCGCGACTTCATGAGCAGATTCAAACTCGTCATGGTTAGGGTTAGCGGAATAAGCGACAAAGCCGCCATCGACGCGCTCAAAAAATTGCTCTGGTTCAAGTCGAAGTTTCCAAAGTGGATAACTCTCGGAAAACCACGGACGATCCAGGACGCGTTCCACAAAGCTACCGATTACATAACAATCGTAGAGGAGACTAAAATCCTGTACGAAAAGCATAAGCCGACGAAAGCATCCGCAAAGGATATCGCGTCCGAGCAAAAACGAAAAAAGAAAAACTCTAGTAACCAGAAATTCGTCCATCACGAGGGGCAGGATCTCCAAGGGGCGCACAACTACACCGTTAACTCCAGACCGGAACAAGGGTGAACTACGGGGAACACGTAGTCAAGAAATCTGAACTACGACGAAAATTCCTTCTGCGATCTCCACCAAACCCGTGGACACTCTACCGTGAACTGCAAAGTTCTCGGCGCCAGGCTTGCTGCAAAACTGATCGCGGGAGAACTCTCCAAAATATCCAGCGTCAAGGATCTCATCCGCGATTCAGACCGCCCTCCAAAAAACGACAGGAACCTGCAAGCGGAAACTCTGCCTCAGGGGAGCCAGTCGGGCGAAAAACGCGGACGAAGACAAGATGAGAAAGGTAACGACGCTAAACGCCAAAAAATCAATATGATTATCGGCGAATCGAAATATTACAATGACACCGTCTCATCTATCAGATCTTACCAACGGAATGCCGAAACCGGCTCGAGTTGGAAGGTACCATCGGATAACACTCCAAAGAGGGTGATCTCTTTCGACGACGCAGAAACCGGCGAAATCGATCAACCACACGCCGATTCCCTCGTCATTGACTTAGTGATAAGTGACCTAGAAGTCGCTCGAATCCTGGTCGATACTGGGAGTACCGTCAACGTGATTTTCCGCAACACATTGGTACGCATGGGAATCGATCTCTCGGAAGTCGAGCCGATACCAAAAACGTTGACCAGTTTCTCCGGCGAGACCTCCATTATCCTGGGATCGATCCGACTACCGGTCACAGCCAAAGAAGTGACGAAAGTCGTCAACTTGCGGTCGTCGATTTCCCAGCCATCTATAACGTAATCATGGGCACGCCCTGGATAAATTCCATGAAGGCGGTTCTGTCGACTTATCACTTAGGCATCAAATTCCCAACCCCTACAGGAGTCGCAGCGATCTGGGGATGCCAAAGACAATCGCGATCTTGCTTCTTAGCCGAACATAAGTTAAGGCAGTTGGCGGTCGCCATCGTGAAACCAAAACGGGCAAAGTACACACCACCGCCCGCGGAGAACGATCCAAAACCAGCAACGGTCGAGAAGCAACAAGTTTCCGCACCTATCACTTCTACCCAACTGGAGGAGACAAACCTGGACCAAGACACCGATCCAGCGACTAAAGTGATCGAAGAGTCTGCGACAGCCGAGTAAGCATACTCGCACCAACAATCAGAACTACGAGATGGCTTGATTTCCGAAAGGAATACGTAGGCAGCTCGCCTAAAGACGAGTTCCGCTATCCCCCTTTCACAAACGAGGGGGGGGGGAGTGGGTGCGTATACGACTATTCGTATACTCCCAAATTTTAAAACATTCGCTTTGTAATCGAAATTTTTCAAACTCTTTAATAAAGGCAAAGTTAGAATATTATAAAATCTCTGCTACTATCGAAAAGCATTAGAACAAATTCAAAAGATCCGGAAATTATTTCCTCAGTAACAACTACTTAATCGTTTCTACGAAACTTATAAACCAAAATATTTTCGGAAAGAATCGGCGAGACGTCGCCTAAAGTCTTAGAAAAATTATTTCACAAAAGTCCGTTCGAGACTATAAAAATACAAATGCTCGGCGATTGGCCCCGTCGAGCAAGCTAAGTGTCCTAAACAAACGCACTGACCCATTGATCCGCATACATCCGATTAGGATAATGTTGGTGTCAAAATCGGTCATGACGGAATCAATGGCAAAAAGTCTCTGCAAAAATATAAAACAAATCATTTTATAAAACTCGAAGAATCGTTTTATAAAACTCGAGAATCATTTTATAAAAATCGAAGAATCGTTTTATAAAACTCGAGAATCATTTTATAAAACTCGAGAATCGTTTTATAAAACTCGAAGAATCGTTTTATAAAACTCAAGAATCATTTTATAAAACTCGAAGAATCGTTTTATAAAACTCGAGAACTGTTTTATAAAACTCAAAGAATCGTTTTATAAAACTCAAGAATCGTTTTATGAAACTAGAAGAATCGTTTTATAAAACTCGAGAATCGTTTTACAAAACTCGAAGAATCGTTTTATAAAACTCGAGAATCATTTAATAAAAATCGAAGAATCGTTTTATAAAACTCGAGAATCATTTTATAAAACTCGAAGAATCGTTTTATAAAACTCGAGAGTCGTTTTATAAAACTCAAGAATCGTTTTATAAAACTCGAAGAATCATTTTATAAAACTCGGAGAATCATTTTATAAAACTCGAAGAATCGTTTTATAAATCCAAAAGAGATTTCCGAACAAAGGAAATCCCCGAAAACTCGGAAGATCGTTATCTCGGAAAAGCGAAACAAACGTCGATTACACGATCGTCTGAATTAAGCACAAAACCGCGAAAAACCGAAACCACCGTAAAACGCAAACTAGTCTCGTCCCGACTAGTTCGCCCAACGGCAAACTAAGCCGGCTTGGCTTAGTTCGCCGTTGGGCGAACTAGTCCCGTCTCGACTAAAGTCGTAAAACAGTTTTATCGCAAAACGGCTCGGAAAGTCTTAAAACACGATAAAAGCCATTCGCGACTTTAAACGAAGTCCAACCCGAAGATACGACCACGTTTTGGCGATTTACTCGCAGAAAGAAGATAAATGTCAAACTTGAAGATAAATGTCAAGTTTGAGGATAAATAGAATATTTCCGCGAGAAAAAAAGAAAGATCGAGATAAATGGAAGATTCCCGATAAACTCGAATCTGGGCCAAATGGAAAGACTAAACCGCCTAGGAAGGAAGTATATAAGCAAGAGGCATAGGGCAGAAGTAAACGGACGAATTTCAGAGCTCTCATCTGAGACTTTCACAACTTTTCTAGACTTAGAATTTTCCGCACTTAGAAACTTAGGCTTTTTCTTCACAAGTTCGGTTTCTATGACTGGCGCTCAATTACTAGAGGAACTCGCCCAGGCGGTTCGATCTCTGGTCCAGCTCTATCAACTGAACTACGTTCGACTTGATCCTCAAAAGGGGTACGTAGGCAGCCTTTCATAAGGTTCAGTCCGAAATCAATCAAATCCTTTTTCTTATCTTTTTCCGTCTTTTGTTATCGAGCTGCGACTCGATTAGGTTTAAGGTTTTTATGTTGATAACTCGCTGACGGCCCTGCGGCCAAAGCCTTTTTAAACCCTTGTAATGATCGCAACGCTCTTACGCGAAATTTAAATAAGATCTATTTTTTCTTTAAATTCGTTTTATTACGTTTTTCGTATTTTCCGCATTTATTTGGTTACTTGTCGTTGGCTTTCGCAGAGATCTGGTGCCTCTGGAAAATTAGGGTTTTCCTTATTTTCCTTATTTAACAGAAATCGACAAGTGTGAATTTCGGTTCCCACAGTTTGGCGCTAGAAGGAGGGGGGGTCGGATTACTCTTACTCATAGCCGCAAAACGCTTAATCAAAAGGATGTCTGGATGTATGAAAGACAAATTCGCAACTCGGAAAAAGACGCTGGTAAAACAACTCCAGCAGCGACTGCTCCTACAGCCAACGCTCATGCAAACGCTGTAGTACTCAACAAAATCGAAAACCTAATCATGACTCTTCGTCACGGGAAGAGCAACAAAACAAGCCCACGATTTCTATCTCAGATCACTACGGGCAACGATAAAATCTATCAAACCCCATAGTGTTTTTCTTATTTCCGAGTTGGACAAATCTCACGGGTTAAGAAAAATACGTTTTCCGAGAACTTTTTGGAAAAATAAAACTTGCTCTCCCAGAAACCGCGGAACAAACCGTAAGTTACTCGCGAAATAAACCCTGGGTTACTCGCGAAAAAACTCTAGGTTATTCACGGCAAAACCCTAGGTTGTTCGCGGAAAAACTCTAGGTTATTCGCGGCAAAACCCTAGGTCGCCCGCGGAAAATCCCTAGGTTACTCGCGTTAAAAAACCTAGGTTATTCGTGGAAAAACCCTAGGTTACTCGCGGAAAAACTCCAGGTTATTCGCGACAAAAACCTAGGTCACTCGCGGAAAAAATCACAAGGTTACTCACGAATGAATCTTAGTCTACTCGCGGAGTTGGCCGTACCTTTAAGTTCGCTAATACGGCGAGTGGGACGATACTGTCTAGCTCGCCAAGACGGTAAGTTGGCTAAACAACCCAGCTCGCCACCTCGTTAGGCTTGTCGGCCTTTCACCTCGTCCTAAGAGGCACTGAATTTTCCCCAAGGTTCCGCACAATCCAACTTATAGCTATGGTGAGCCTGATCGTACTCTAAACAATAATCGCACTGCTTTTCGTTTCGTCTCAATCGGACTTTCCGTTGAGATTTTACGATGAAAACAAGTCAACTCGACGAATCGAGATCACCCGCGCCAAGCGTCTTAGCTCGCCGGACGTAGAGCTAAACCGAGCGTCTTAGCTCGCCGAACGTAGAGCTAAACCAAACGTCTTAGCTCGCCAAACGTAAAGCTAAACCAAGCGTCTTAGCTCGCCGAACATAGAGCTAAACCAAGCGTCTTAACTCGCCGAACGTAGAGCTAAACCTAGCGTCTTATCTCGCCGAACGTAGAGCTGAACCAAGTGCCTAGCTCGCCCAAGAGACGCTGACTTCGCCCCAAAGGTTCTTACCATCCAGATCGCTACACGGCGAGCTGAAAGGGTTCGCCCGACTTGCCCTACGTCGAGCTGAACAAATCTTCGAGTTTCTCTCTCGAGTCTTGATCGCGCTGATTCTCGTTTCGTCTCAGTCGGAATTTCCATCAGGATTTTACGATAAAACCGCGAAGACTTGTTTCTTCGTATAAGTTCGAATCAATCGTCTAAAACGGCAACGGTTGACTTAACACCAAAGTTGCCTAAACTATACGAGAAATCTGAACTCTCTAGACCCAACCCGGTTTTACGAAACTCTGCCACACTAAGTCGAAAACATCCAATCATAAACACGTGATTGATTTTTTCGATATACAAAGCGC
Source organism: Eruca vesicaria subsp. sativa (assembly GCA_932364175.1). Taxonomy (NCBI): domain Eukaryota; kingdom Viridiplantae; phylum Streptophyta; class Magnoliopsida; order Brassicales; family Brassicaceae; genus Eruca; species Eruca vesicaria. The sequence continues at coordinate 415,759 of CAKOAT010236265.1, read as the reverse complement.
ACCTAGTCGGTCAAATAAAACCAGCAGTACGAAGAAACAAGAACATGAGCTCCGATGGTTAAGTCTTCTCCCTGCTCCGATACTCTTGCTGGTAATTCGTCGAAGACCGGTAAGTAAAAAGACGAAGAACGAAGAATAGACGATCCCAAATCATCGATGAAACTAAGAAGGAGTTAGAGACGCTGACGTCATCTTAAAACCGACTTGCTCCTAGAAATTTTCGTAAACCAGACATACTCCAAGTCATCGCTAATCTACCACAGTATTTAACCTGCTCGGATTATCGATCATCCGAATCCTTCAAAGGAAACTCATCTTTTTTCTTTTCGTCGAATATTTTCCCTCGCATCGAGAAAACGCTTTCTATAAAACAAACTCTTGCCAAAACAAGCAGAAAAATATTCGGACAATGCGACGCCTCGTCAAAATCATCCCAAAAGCAAACGACAATCTAAGAACCGTCTAGGCGCTAAAGACTGATCCAAACCGTCTGGGAAATAATGATCGCAACGCTCTTACGCGAAATCGAAATAAGATCTATTTTTTCTTTAAATTTGTTTTATTACGTTTTTTGTATTTTTCCGCATTTATTTGGTTACTTATCGTTGGCTTTCGCAGAGATCCGGTTCCTCTGGAAAATTAGGATTTTCCTAATTTTCCTTATTTAACGGAAATCGACAAGTGTGAATTTTGGTTCCCACAGATAAAATAGCGCGCTATAAAAGAAATCCAAATTTTTGGTCAGCACTTCCGGGCAACTTAGAAATTGTTCCCAGTGAGATGCTCAGTTCCAACCAGACAAATCGTATAAGCCGAGAACCTATCGCGGCATCTAAATCGATATGGAATCAGGTTAAAATCGCAATAGGTAATTCGAAAGCCGACTAGTCATCGCATAGCCTCAATCCGAAAATAAACCTAGGTCTTGCCCTAAATCCAGCACACTGGTCTTTAACGTCTCAAGGCATGAATCGAGATCCTAAAGGCATGTCTCTTCGCCCACATCTAAACACTCGCGAAAATCAAAACATTCCGAGTAAACGAACCAGATGATCTACACCAAGAGTTAGATGCAAGACGACAACTCGTATTCTTCCCTCTACATCTAAAACGAAACACAGATCTCATACTTAGAAAATTTTTTTATTAAAAGTTTTCATTCAAATACACGCCGCCCAGCGGCAGGGATTCAAAGCCACCAACGGCCAGTCCCGGAAAAACAACAACAATATCATAAAATAATAACATCATACATCGAAATCATCAAACACGGACGCCGAGCTCTGGCCAACATTAGCTTCAATCTACGGTTGATCGACTTCGCCGCTCGCGCCCAAAATTTCAGGCCCAACTTCAACTGAATCCGGCGACACTACAATGGGGTTCCACTGATCCCACATGCGCGCCCTGAGATCAAATAGTTCAGGCAACATATCTCTCCTCTGATCCAAATGCTTCATCTGCACGGGATACTCTTTGGCATACGAGTAACCCTCGTTCTGAGTAAGAGACAACCCATGAACAACACCGCGACACTCGAGGTAATCGCCGTTGGCCCGTTGAGCAACCTCGGCATTCGAGTAGCCGGTCGTAAACTGTTCACGACGGATCCTCATTTCTTCAGCAACCTCCCTTTTACCTGCGCGGCGAGCACGACGAACTCTCTGATCAGAAAGTTCCCTAGCACGGCAAGCATTAACCGCACGCTCACTCCTTACACGAGCTACCTCTCTCTCGACCATTTCTCCAGTTTGGTTGGCGTCGATCTCCGCCCGAAGACAAGCAACTTCTTTTCCTGCCATATCCGCGCGAAACTCGGTGCTCATGGTCAGAAGGCCCTATAAAAAGAGAAAATAAGCGAAACTGTCCGATCATAAGTTGTTTAAATAAAACAAACCTCGTTGGCTTGCTTGGATCCTTTGGCAAACTCCGGAGCATAGTCAGGATCGCAACCCAGGAAATTAGAGATTGATGATCCACCCGCATTTGCCCAAACGCCTTCATCTGCCTGATTATCGAGGAAATCCTTGAGAATATTGTCAGGAGAGGCGGTGCGGTCGGATGCATCATCGTCAACGGCCAAGTGCTTGTCTTTCCGAGATCTTGACCTGTCCCTCCTCATCGAAGGCACGTATGGGATGAATTCTCCTATGCACGGATCCTCTTCACGAATCGGAGAGTTGAAAAAGGGCAACCGCGCGACCGCGCGACGTACGCGTTGTGGAGAAAAACTGCCCCAGCTAACTTCCCCGTGTTGAAGAGAAGCAGCAACAATCGGAAGATCCGCTGGATGCGGAGGTAAAGGATTGGTCTCTACAGAAAAAGGCGAATAAGTAAAAAAAAAAGAAGAGAAAAGAAGTAAGTCGTATGCATTCGGATCGTATACCTTTCCGACCCCATGTGGTCACGAAAAAGGGAATGAAGTTCTCCTCTACTGATGCACTGTTTATACGAACGTAGAAGAAGTTTTTCTTCCAAGAAGGGTAGTTCGACATGCAACCAGTGAAAATTTCCGCGCGAGGACATAAGTTAATCCTTTGCGTCAATTCCTCGGGTCTCAGTAAACCCTCGAGGTGATCAACGCTAAGGATTATTCCCCACTCGTAACTCAACGTCAAAAGACCAACGAGTTGTTGCAAACTGCGTGGGCTCAACTCGCTGATCGACAATCCGAGCCTATGAAGGTATCGAACAACGATCTCCGGAATCGGAAACCATAAATAACATTGCAATAGAAAAACGTTGTAGCACATAAAGAACCCGTCAGGCGAAACTTTATCGCTCTCTCCAGCTAGCGGGAGGCGAAACTCGACTTCCTCTAGAACTCGACAAAACTCCCTAATGAATTCAAGACCATTGGGGTGAGCCGAACTCGGGCATTCAGGAGCTTGGTTGGCATCGAACGAAGATGGAACCCAGGTCCCAGGTCTAGCGGAACCCGACTCGCCTCCTATTGCCCAATACGCCTCGTGATCTCTTGGGTTAACCAATGGAAACAAGGCCTCCTCTTTCGGAACTACGCCTCGAGGCTGCGATCACGTTCCTTCGGAGCTGCGGCAATCGGAACTGGTTGAGGAACGAGTTCTTCTTTTTGAAACCATGTTTGGCAACTATGAGAGAAAGAGATTCAAAGAAAGGAGATGAGAGAAAACTTCTTTGAGTCTTAGATAAGTTATGGAAGAGAATGAGTAAAGAATTTGAAAATTTACTCCATATACTTATAAGGAAAAGTTTTACTATTCACCTTTGGACTTTTGGCCATTAAAGTTCCGCCTAATTCTACCAAACTTGCAAAACAAGTTCAAACCACTCGCAAGAACTCTACGACTCTTACGAGCTGGGGGGGCTAATTGTTGGGGTCAAAATCGGTACGACGGAATCAATAGCCAAAACTTTCCGCAAAGAATAAAAACACGTTTTATAAAACTCAATAAGTCGTTTTATAAAACTCGAGAATTCGTTTTATAAAACTCAAGAAGTCGTTTATAAAACTCGATAAGTCGTTTTATAAAACTCAGGAAGTCGTTTATAAAACTCGATAAGTCGTTTTATAAAACTCGAGAAGTCGTTTTATAAATCTCGATAAGTCGTTTTATAAATCTCAGGAAGTCGTTTATAAAACTCGATAAGTCGTTTTATAAAACTCGAGAAGTCGTTTTATAAAACTCGAGAAGTCGTTTTATAAAACTCAAGAAGTCGTTTTATAAAACTCGATAAGTTGTTTTATAAAACTCGAGAAATCGTTTTATAAAATTAAAGGAAATCCGCAGAAAACTTGGAAATCGTTATCTCGGAAAAACGAAACAAACGCCGATTACACGATCATCCGAGTTAAGCACAAAAACACAAAAAACCGCATCCGCCGTAAACCGCGAGCTGGTTTGGTCAAACTAGCTCGCCGTACGGCTAGCTATCTCGACCAGAGCTAGCTCGCCGTACGGTGAGCTGAACCGGTCCGGTTTCGCTCATCGTACGTCGAGCTGATTATCCCAAGCCTCGATCTCCCACATCCTTGATTGAAGGCATACGTCCTTCGGCACGATCATGTTCCGAACCACGATCGAAATGTCTCTCGTTTCGGCTCGATCCGTCTTATCGTTCGAGTTTTACGATAAAAACCGTAAAGTCTTGTTTTCTCGAAAGAACTCAAGGAAATCGCATAAGACGGCAATGGTTAAACGAAACGCCGAACATTTCCTAAACTATACGATTTATTCGAGATTTTTTGTGAGAAATCGTAAAAAATGCGTTTTTAATAAAACTTCGAGTAAATCGTAGAAAACGGCAACGATTAACCGAAACATCGAACATTGCCAAAATTTACGATTAACTCGAGAAAATTACTTAAAAACAGCATCATATCAGGAAACGATCTCGTCTAAAGTCGTAAAACAGTTTTATCGCTAAACGGCTCGGAAAGTCCTAAAACGCGATAAAAGCCCACTCGCGACTTTAAACGGAGTTCAACCCGAAGATACGACGACGTTTTGACGATTTACTCGCAGAAAGAAGATTAATGTCAAATTTGAAGATTAATGTCAAGTTTGAGGATAAATAGAAGATTTCCGCGGGAAATAAGGAAAGATATAGATAAATGGAAGATTCTCGATAAACTCGAATCTGGGCGAAATGGAAGGACCAAACCGCCAAGGAAGGGAGTATATAAGAAAGAGGCATAGGACAGAAGCAGGGGACGAGTTTTCTGAGCTTTCACCACCAAACTTAGCATCTAGGCAACTTTTCGTTTTTGTTATCGAGCTGCGTCTCAACTAGGGTTTTAGTCTTAGATAGCTAGGGTTAGGAATCTCGCCGACGGCTCACGCAGCTAAGGCTACTCTTGTTGTACCGTTCTTACGCAAATTCGGAATAAGATCCTTCTTTTGTCTCAATCTCGGTTTTCTATACTTTTATTTCGTATTCATTGTTGTCTTGATTGTTCTTGTGCGGTTCCGCAGATAGCCGGGTCCTCTGGGAAATTAGGATTTACTCTAAATTCTCTTATTTTCGATATCTTGACAGTAGGTGAATTTCGGTTCCCACAAGAGTTAGGTTGAAAAATAATAAATCAAAAGTTCTTAATATAACGAGTAAGAACGATATACCTGACTGGTAACAGTATCGATCGATAGAATATTAACTCCATCAGTCGCGCATGTACTCTATTGGTCGATCGATGTCGACTGGGTCTCGTCGGTCGATATTACCAGTCGTCTTCTCGGATTTTTTTTTTTAAAGAAAACCTGCAAAAATAAAAACAAAAATCAATACTAATAAAGTAGAAAACTTAAATAAAGATACCTAATAGTGGGTTGCCTCCCACTCATCGCTTTGTTATAGTCATTTAGCTTGACTTTGGAGGTGTTTGAGCTACTGTATGGTAAATCAGCTACTTGTTGGGAAACAAGTATCCACATCATCTTTGCGCATTCTGAGCCAAGTAGCCATGAAACTTCTTGTGACTTCATCACTTCTTGTCCATCTATCATCCATCTTGACTAAAACGTCTGAGATGTTTTGTAGCCTTTCTTGAAGGGTTTCAATGCTGAAACTGTGACTTTCAATCTTATCGAAAGCATATATTGATAGTTCCTTCAGTTCCTCTTGCATTGAATAAATCGCAGGCAGCTTATCTTGTAACAGCTTTTCGCGGTCTGGTGTAGTCTCGGTATCGGTCGATGAGACTAATTCTGTGTTGATTGCTGCTAGTGTAAGCATGTCGATCGTCTTACTGGTGTTCCTATCGATCGATGCTAAAGGTGAAGGATGATATGCAAGACGTCTCTGAATTGCTTTTACCTCCTTCTGAAGTCCCTGTGATTTGAACGTAATCCACTGATGCTGTTTTTGAAGGGGAAATATATATCGTCGCATCTCTTGTCAAGTATGTCCTCAGTGATGCTCAGAGCTTCGTAGACTCTATCTATGACCTCATCGACTTCTGCTTTAGTAGAGAGTAGCCGAGCTGGTGCACTCTTAGTGTCCGTCGATTGGGCGGAGGGCTTATCGATCTGTACGATTTCCATATTTTGAACCTTCTCCTTCTCGTGGATCATATCCAAGTCAATCTGCATCAATTTGATCTTCTTGCTTAACCAGTGAACATCGTTGTTCAGAGGGTGCTAAATTTCTCTAATCTTCTCGTTAAAGTGTGCTTCTTCCCATTGGTTTACCTGTCGTGCCAACATGTCCATCTTCTGCAGACGTGCCTGATGGTAGGTGTCTACTGTCAAGCAATGATGCATTAGCGGCGTCGATCGATGTGGCTGCTTTTGCTTCCTTTGCACGCTGTGTCTGAAGTGTATCCAATTCAACTCGCATTTCCTTCATGAACGTGTGTAGCCAACTTATTCTTCTGTCCAAGGGTCAAGGGGTGATAAGAATCATCTATCAACGTCTTGAGTTTTTCATCTGATCTGTCCTGGGCTCCACAGATTTCAAATACCATCTCATCAATATCATCTTTGGTGTACATCTCTGGTTCTGAACGTATGTCGATCGATGGCTGAATTGCACTGTCGATCGATGGCCTACTCCATGTTCGTATCCGAGCATTCATGTCAGGTTCCTTGGCCATCTCGAGTGTATCTGTGACGTCCTAGCTGGACATGTTTGGAAAGTATCCATTCCTCGCATATGCATAGTCATCGGGGATCCTGAAAATATCAAACTCCTCTGGTGTTAGTATGTTTCGATATTGATGACTCTGTTATTTTACCTCGGGTGAGTTATGTATATCGATCGATGGTAGATGATTGGTGTCGAACGATTGTTGCTCATCCGCGGATGCGGTTTTGTCTGCAAAGCTCTCGTGACAATGATCATCGGCCCAAATACCGATAGAGTAGGCAGCACCTTGCACATTATCGATTGATGGTGAGTAATCATTGTCGATCGATTCTGCCTTCCAGCTTGTGTAGTATTCACAAAGAAATATATCCTCCTATGAATCACGACCATTGTAATCCCAGATTGTTTCTTCACTGTAACCTTTGTCAAACTCATCTAAATCATCTTCTTCTGAAGGTTGCACAGTGTCGGCAGCTAAACTCTCATGAAAACTATTATCTGCCCAACTGCCAATCAAATAACCCTCTTGCTGGCTAACTACGTCACTATGATGATAATTCCTTGGTGACTCAGGCGTGGTGTTGTTTGAAAAGTTTGGGTAACAGTGGTGTGGTAAAGGAAATCGTCTCCTTGCAACATTATCAGGCGACGGTTGATAGTATTTGTCGATCGATGGTTCCAGTAGCTGGTTCGTAAGAACGACCGAAGAACCTATCTTCCTCCTTGAGTAGACCATATTTAAAGTCTGTTCCTCTTCGTAGTACTCGTCGTTCTCTTCTGTACCTGGGTCATGATGTTCTGATGGTGGGCCGGTGGTGATTGCGGTAGTAGGTTGGTAGTAATCGTTCTCCCAACTATCAATGGAACCCTCTGAAAATCCTCAATCTCTGATTCGGGTTGACTATCGATCGATTCCAAAGTGTATATGTCGATCGATTCCTCATAGTCGGTTTCGTAGTCTGCTCCACAGTGGCAGGCTGCAACAAGATCCATGTCGTCCCCCTTCCATATTGAAGGTTTCTGAAGCTTGCCAACAGGTACTGGGTCATAGTAGGCCTTGGGGTTGATTAGGGTAAGGCTTAACTTGTTGGTTTGCATGTCAACTACAGCTCCAACAGTTGCCATGAATGCTCTCCCAAGTAATAATGATGAATTCCAATCAGTTTGATGTCCAAAACATGGAATTCAATTGGAGCCAGGGACTTACCAATCTGTACCTCCAAATCTCTGATGATTCCTCCTGAGTTTCTGTGAAAACAATCCATAAAAGTGAACGATTCTTCGGATGGCTCTATCTTCAGACCTAGTTTATCTGCCATGACTCTTGGTAGGATGCTGGATGAAGCTCATGTATCACATAAAGCATGGGGAAACTCGATACCCTTGACCAGGCAGGGTATTACAAACTTCCATGGGTCAATCTTCTTCTTCACTGTAATCTGGTTTCTCATCTTTTCGCTGATCTGGTTGAAGAACCTCTCTATATCAGCTTCTGTTTCACAAGTTTCTGTGAAGAACATCTACAATCTATGAGTATACTGTGAAGAACATCTACAATCTATGAGTATAATAGGCTTCATCGAATGGTTTATGTAGTGTAATCCTGAGAACTCGTTTTGTGAAAATATCCAGTTCCTTTTCGTTAACCTTCCTTTTCAGATTTTTAGCAATCTTCCCTTTCCTTTTCCTTGTAGGTCTTTCCTTTTCTTCTTCATCAACTTCCATATCCTCTGGTAGATCATCTAGACATGTGATGATGTCATCTGAACGGTTAAATAAAGGTTTAGACGTGTGCTTGAATGCCACAAGTCATGCTCCATCAATCTGTGGTGTCTGCACTCGGTAGGTTAAAGATGCATGTCAATCGATGGGTGCTTCTGAATATCGATCCTCATTCGTGTCTTCATATCAATCGATAGTGGGTGAGATGGATCGATCGATATTGAGGTGAAAGGGTTTGGGTGGAAAAGGATGTTTTACCGCGAACTCTTCGTGAATCATTAGCTTTTCTGTGTTGCACGACTTAACTGAGTCTGTGGGGGTTGTCGGTCGATTTGGTGGAGATCCTATCGATCGCATTTCGGTGGAAATAGTTGGATGATGGTGGTCCCTTGGTGTTGATCGACACCAGTGTGATCCACAAAAACTCATGGACCTTTCAACTTCGAAGTCTCCTTCCTGAAGCTTCTCATGCTTAACCACTTGACAAAAGTCATCATCTATGATGGCATTCACTTGATGATTCATGCTTTCAACTTCCATTCCTTTTCTCAGGGCATCCTGCCTCTTAACAGCTTCTCCTGTGTGAACCACCTGCATCTCAGCTTCTTCACATGGGTGCTCAAAGTCTAAAACTTTGTGTTTAGGGTGTTGTAGATAGAATCAATCTTCCCATTGAAATTCAATGTTAGCTTTTGCTGACCTTCAAGAAGCTGATCAAGCATAGCTTCTATTTTACTTCATGAGTCTGTGGTGGTGGATTCTGGTAAGATGAGCTCCCATAGCTCTTGTTGTTGTTGTTGTTGGGCCTCTGATACTGCGAATCTGGTTGTAAGTACTTCTCTGTTCATTCTCATAGAAGTTTATGTTTTTCATACTGGTTTCCAGACCTCTGAAATCCAGTGCTACTGATAAAGTTCACATCTTCCTCTGTCTCTGTGCAGTCTACAGCTTCTACATCCTATGCAAAACAAACTTGCTTCTTAAGAATCCTATGGGCATTATCCAGCTTTGCTTTCACTTCTTCCATCTGTTCCTTTCCAAGAACAACAACATATTTCCTCCTCTCATAATCAGCATTCTTGGTACTATTTCTAGATGCCAAGTTCTCAATTACTCTCACAGCTTCTTCTGGATTCCTAGTGTTGAAGTTCCCTTCACTTGCTGTGTCTAGAGCCATCTGATACTGCATATCGATGCCTTTGTAGAAGATGTTGAGCAGCTGCACTTCATTGAATCTGTGGTGTGGACAATCTCTCTAAAAGGATTTGAATCTGATCCAGGAGCTCTTGAATGACTCTGTAGGCTCCTGTGTAAATGTAGAAATCTTGCTTCTCAGGTGTTCAGATCGTGACTCATCAAAGAAGTGTCGCAGGAATGCGTTCTTTATCTCAGCCCATGATGTAATGGATTCTGGTGATAGATGCTTAAGCCAATGCAAAGCTTCTCCAGCAAGTGAGTATTTGAAGAGCTTGCATAGTAGATAGTCTGCAGGGACTCCATGGGCTCTAATAGAAGATATAAGATCCTCGAACCTCTCCAGAAGGTCCATAGGATGTTCGTTAGATAACCCACAGTAGGGTTTCTCTCACACGAGTGTGTAGTACTGGGGCTTCAGATCAAAATCGTTCCTCTGAATAGGTGGATGGCGTATAGTTGAACAGTTGACGTAGTATTGATCTGAACGGTTGTAGTCAGCCAACATTCTTGGTCGAGCAATCTCATTTGCAGGTTCCACAGCTTTTGCAGCCTCAGTGTCTGGTTCAGGGATTATAGTCCCCAGGGCATCTATCTTTTGACCTATTGCATTACGCAGATGACCTTCCTAGTTATGCATGTTTCCATTCTCATCCTGTTTGAGAATCAAAGTCGCGACCATATCTCTCAGTTGAGTATTGATTGACGTCCGGATGAATGTGTCGATCGATGAAAGATGAAGAGTGTTGGTCGACAGAAAAGAAGTTTTCGGATGAATGTGTCGATCGATGGTCAATTCGGGTAAAACTCCTTTTGTCACCAAAAAGACTCCAAAATCTTCATTTTCTTCTAAATCACTCATGGACCTATAAGTATGCTATATAGACTCTGAAACATAATAATTAGATATTAAAACATTCATATACCATGGCTGAAAATGAGTAAAATCCATGATATATCACCCAACGACATTTATATATAGATTGGCATTCAACTGGAGGTTATTATAACTTCGATTACTGCTGCCTGGCTGCAGTGTTAAAACGGTGGAGAGGATGATCTCCCAAGCTTTCTTGAAGAGGACAGGAAAGGAGTTTGTGTTTCAGATCCGTGTCATCCCTTTTAACTTCACATCCAACCACCGTATTTCACTGTCTCCACGATTACAAAGGATAACAACATAACAAACCATGGAAAGGTTGTTGATTTTAACTTGTCATTATACTAGCCGTTTTAACCAGTGACGAATCTAGAAAACTTATTAATTGGGGGCAGAAAAATAATTAAGAACAATAAAAATGGGTAAAATGGGTTTTAGGGGAATTTGATCCATGGTTTTAATGGGGGCAAGGTGAAGAATCAGACCAACTGTTCTATTGAAATCTTAATTTTTCTTATACAAATATATGTTATTATAGATTTTAGTGGTGACAGCTGCCTCCACCTTGTTCAACGTAGAACCGCCCCTGGTTTAAACCATATTATGTACACATGACGTTACTGTATCTCAGGAACATGGTGGGAGCCTTTTGACAAGCACTGAAGGTGACGAAGTATTGACAGCAATGTCTTCGGAACCATCTGTTCTGAGCGACAAGATTGGGTACAGTAGATCTTCTAGAGATTTCAAACTCTTTGAAGCAACGCAAGCGCAGCCGTGGGTGATTGGGAATGTCTATATTTGTCAACCCGTCAACACCCTTATTTTTTTCAAAAAAACTACTGCTAGCTTTGTTTCCCATTACAAACCTTTGCTATTTTCTTTTACTGTTTTTCAGCTGGGATTTTTATTTCTGTTTTGAAATATTAAAGAATCGTTTATAGATTTTACTTGATTCAATATTTTCCATTATTATTTTTCCCAATTTTTATTTTGTTGAGATAGGATATATGAGACGAAAATTTTAAAATTATAGGCTGCTTAGTACTCTACCAAGTAAGGAATAGTTTGTGTGTATTGGATTTCTCCTTCCACTATTTCACTTCTATATTTACAACTAAATAATAGGTTATCTATGATCATAAAATTGCTTCTAAAATAAATGGTTTATTAAATCGTTATAAATAAATTATATGAAAATAACAAAAAGAAATGATTTCTAATATTTTGTTTGTACATCCCTTATATATTAAAGGAGAAACATTTAAAAAATTATAACCTCAATTTTTTAATAATTAAAAAAGACCTCATGCTTATGTGTCACTCAATTAGGTAGTCAATTACATTCAATTGAAAAATAAGTAGGTCCACATTCGATTTTTATATTTTGCTAGATACATTCGTTGGTCAAATTATATGATATGATGATATGATATGATATTTATGATAGAAGCATTTATGATTGTTCCCCTAGATATAATCACTATTTTATTTTCTTTCCATAAATAAAACCTACGGAATTACCATAAATGACTAATATATATATATGACACTTAATGATTCTAATAATAAATATTTGATAACAGTTTATATATCCTCCATCATTTTTCTTTAATTTTATATTATTAAAATAAATTAAACAATCAAATTAGCTATAAAATTAAACTTTAGATTTTTTCGTNAAATAAAACCTACGGAATTACCATAAATGACTAATATATATATATGACACTTAATGATTCTAATAATAAATATTTGATAACAGTTTATATATCCTCCATCATTTTTCTTTAATTTTATATTATTAAAATAAATTAAACAATCAAATTAGCTATAAAATTAAACTTTAGATTTTTTCGTATAGGTTATATTTTGAATTTTTAAAAACGAGAATAAATAACTAAACTATTAAAATTGTTATGTTAAAAATTAATGATCAATAGTTTAACATTTTTATTATATAAAGATATACATGATTTTAAAACCATATAAGTAAAAAGTATCATTCAATAATAAAACAAATATATATACAGATTAAACTATATACCATATAAGATTACATAAATATTTTAATTTCAAAATCCTCAATAAATTTTCAAGAACATTTCTAAATTATAAAATTATTAAATTTTTCACATTGAAAATTTTTGTTATCAATGATTTAAATATCTTAGTTCTTTTTTAATTTTATATTTTTAAAAGATATTAACGATCGATAATATGGTTATTTTTGGTATATACCATACAAACCGAATGGATGTGATTTTATAAAAACCATAGGATTTAGATATGGTTTGATTTATAGCCGATTAAACTGAAACATGTAAATATGTATATATTTATAATGACGCATGAATATCTATTTGTTACATGAGTTGAACTATAATTATAATTTGTAAATAGCTAACAATTTATTACAACTTAGACTTCTTATTTTGATCTTTTTCTTTTTTAATAGTAACTAAATTGAAGTAAAGATTATAAATTTGATGGACAACAATTAGTTGAAATTCTTTACAACTTTTTTTTATCTTTAAAGAAATAGAGTTGTGTTCAATCGAAGACATATTGGTTTGATGAACACTAAATATGGAAGAATATAAAATTTTTTCTTTCATGCTTCTGTTTTGTTTTTTATTTTTATTTTCAAAATTTAGTGTTTTGATATTAATTCTAGATTTGATCATTTTATTAGATGATAGAAGCCTTTTTGTTTTTTTATTCTTTTATTTAAATATATAATATTTTTTTAATAAATGTCTCTGTTACAATATGACTCTAAATATGATCATATTATATATTTGTATAATATATAATATGATCTCAAACTAAATAATCATATTTTTTGGTAACTGAAAACCGATGATAGATAAACCAAATCAAACTGAAGTACATATAGATTTAGAATATTAGTTATATTTTAATAATCGAAATACCAAAAAATCGAGTCAAACCGAAACCCGATATCCGGATTGAACACCTCTAATCCGAATGAAACCGAACTATTGTTTTATTTTGCAAAACATAATAAAAATAATAGCTTCATCCCGCGCAAGGCGCGAATCTTATCCTAGTTATTATATAAATAAGATGGACAAACAACGTAATGCTAAGTCAATAACACAAATGTTAAAAACATAACAAAAAGTAGAGTATTTGCACTCCATACACACACTAAACCTCATAATTCACTGCATACCTTATTTCTTTTTTTATCTCTTCTCCCCACACATTACTATTTTTCCCACCAAAAATGGTAAATCCCTAATTTCCCATTTTCTTATGGATTTCTACCCAATTTACTCCAAAAAGTAAATCCCATATACAATACAACACAAACACGTCACAAATTTTTTGATTCCACGTTTGCACGGGAGCTATGCCACTAGTTTATCTAGTTGCAGATTTAAATTTTGTCTAATTTACCATTTTTTCAGTAACTAAACCTGTATAAATAAAATAATGAAACAAAACCGAGTCCCAAAAATAATAAAATAAATACAACCGCCTAAGAAATATCCATTTCTTGTCGGTTTGCTTTTACTTAAAACAGTTCCCTCTCTTCTTCTCAGAGTCTGTCGTCTCTTCGATTTCAAAATCAAGCAATGCAGCAAGACCCGAATTCTAGACCCGCCAGTGGGTATCCTTACCCGAATCCGCCTCAGCAATCCAATACCAATGGTTATCCTCCCAACGCCAACCCATACCACAACCACAACACTTCCTACGCGCCGCATCATAATCCACGCGCCATCCTAATCCGCCGCCTCTTCATAGCCTCAATGGTCTTTCTCCTCGTCTTAGGAATCATCTTCTTCCTCTTCTTCATCCTCGTCCGTCCCCAATTACCATACGCTTACATCAACTCTCTCTCCCTCTCCAACTTCAACGTCTCCAAGAATCACCTCACCGGAAACTGGGACCTCCAGCTCCGATTCCAAAACCCTAACACGAAGATGTCGCTTTACTACAACACTGTCTTCTGCACTCTCTATTACAACCGGGTTTCTCTGTCTGAGACGCGACTACAGCCGTTCGATCAAGGGACGAAAGATGAGACCCCGATCAACGCTGCGCTCTCTGTCTCCGGGACTTACGTTGAAACTCGGTTGGCTGATTCGATTGGGAAAGAGAGAGCAGCGAAAGGAAGCGTTGAATTCGATTTGAGGATGGTTTCTTCGGTTACTTTCCGGTATGGAGTTTACCGGAGGAGGAGATACGTTACGGTTTACTGCTATGACGTGGCGGTTGGTGTTCCGGCTAATAGTAGTTCAGGGAAGGTGGTTGGTTCCGCTAAGAGATGCAAATCTTTTTGAAAATATACAAGTGAGTTCGTTTTGTTTTTTTTAGTTTTAACTAATTTCTTTTGTTTCTTGCGATGAGGAATGAATGTAAATCAACAATGGTTGGAGGAAGAACAAAAAAAGAAAGAAAAATTTCAGCTAAATGTTGTTGGAATGATGATTCTCTGAAGATTGCTTTTGGTGAATGACTCTATTTTCTTACTTTGCGATAAATAATAGATTGTGTGGCATGATTGAAGATAATCAAACTTGAATGATTTGACTTTTCTTAAAATTTCTTTAAGTGGTTATGTTGGGAATGTCCTAAAATCATTTGTACTTACTCTTGTTAAAGTCGTAATGTCGAGATTCGACAATCGTATAAAATTAGGTGGTTATAATGTTTTGCTAGAAATCGCTTATAATCTATGGATTGAGAATCTATTACTAATTTTATATGATCCTACAGGGTCACACACCTAAGCAAACTAGATCAAAGATATTTTAGGTTCAAATTAATATTATATATATATATATATGATATATATGATATAAATGTTATATAATATATATATCATATGCACTTACTAGAGAAGAAGAATATTAATGTAATATCTTCTTAAATTGGGCTGAGCCCATTAACCTTAATTAGGTTAAGGTACGTGTATTATATATAAACATAAGGTGTTGTGTCAAATAAAATAGATTATCCGTAACCTAAATATCAGAGTAGGAGACAAATGGTTCGTTGAGAAGATCTTGCGGTACTAGCATCCCGTTTCGATCTAGTTTGTGAGCGTGTGGATACCGGTAGAGGCACGACGTTTGGAGTGCTTAAAATCTCGATTTGGTTTAATTATCTTTCCGCTGCGAATCTCTATAATATTATTTGAGAAGTCAGTTTCTTACGTGTCGCGCTCACGTTAACTATCGCGATGGTTGATTACATAGATACCCTTAATGAATTGTTAGATTTTAAAATTATTTATTTTTTTTTAATTTTTTTTACCACTTTCCAAATAACATATATAAGAAAAAAGAAATATTTCTAAAATTTTAAAACAAATTTAAAACGAAAATATATGTATATAATATGAATTTATTAAAATGGAAAGTTCACAAAATAGTAATACTCCCATTAATATATATTTTTAAATAACATAAAATATATTTTCTAAATAATAAAAATATATGTTCATGAACATCCAAAAATTTATCAGTTACACTTTATTTTCTAATATTTTTTTTAGAATTCTACATATAATTTGATAAATATTATGAAAATACATATATATTTAAGCGATAAATAAAACTAATTTGATTTGGCATAACTAAAATAAAGAGTAATTTTTCCTACGTGTCGCGCTCACGTTAACTCTCGCGATTGTTGATTACATAGATACCCTTAGTGAATTGTTAGATTTTAAGATTATTATTTTTTATTTAGTTTTTTTACCTCTTTCCAAATAACATATATAATAAAAAGGAAATATTTCTAAAATTTTAAAACAAATTTAAAACGAAAATATATGTATATAATATGACTTTATTAAAAAGGAAAGTTCACAAAATAGTATTACCCCCATTAATATGTATTTTTAAATAACATCGAATATATTTTCAAATTAATAAAAATATATATGTTCATGAACATCTAAAAAATTATCAGTTACACTTTATTTTATAATATTTATTAGAAATCAAAATATACTTTGATAAATATTATGAAAGTACATGTATATTTAAGCGATAAATAAAATAATTTGATTTAACTTAACTAAAACAAAGAGTAATTTTTTTGAACACATATAAAGAGTAAATAAATATTATGAAAATACATATATATATTTAAGCAATAAATAAAATTAATTTGATTTGAATTAATGAAAATAAAAAGTAGTTATACTTCAATTTTAAATTAAAAATATATTTAACTCAATATACTCACAAAATGAATGACTCGACTGATCTAATTTATACCCAAAATTAAACATCTAATTACAATAAGAATATATAATTTTATAGTAATAATAATAATAATAATATATTTTATATATATAAATTAGAGGTTGACTCAAAACCTATTTAAAAAAAAAATATTAACCAATTATAATTTAATTATTTTTAGAATTTATATATATGCATGAGACTTCAAAATATTATCATTATATTATTTATGTAAATTTGAATCAAACACTTCAGCTTATTATTTATTTCATTTTAAACATAATATATATTAAGTTATACATAATTTAACTATAATATATTTACATATCTAAGAATATATTTACATATCTAAAGACAATAACCAACCGAAATAAAAATAAGAAAATTAATCAAAGTTTTATTATATTTAGAATAAAAAATATTATAGCTGAATTCAAAAAATATATATTATCCAATATACCAACTTGATAACCAAACCGACTATTGATCCAAAAAATAATTAAACCGAAAATAATATATCTAAAGTCATATGTATAATAAGAAAAATATAATATTTATTAATATAAATTCTACATATAAATTGATTAAAAACTAAAACTAAATATCAATCAATTATTATAAAAATTTACTTTTATGAATATTCATACCCGTGCATGAGCACGGGAAAATCACCTAGTAACAAGGTATATTCGAAACCCTAAAGATCTAGATTTATTTCAATATTAGCATGAGATTCTAGGCAAATAGAATTCATAAGTTGATTTATAAATCGTTATAAACCGGTATGAATTTCTACAGGTTCTCACATGATGTGTTCTTTTGGAGTTCAGCTTTAGCCTGCTATGATTGGGAATTTTAGAGGTTGTAGCATGTGTGACAAAAAAAAAGGAAAGAAGTTGTACCATACGGAAGTCACTTTTGAGAATTTAACAAAGATTAGTTACGCTTACTCTTGTCACTCTTGTCACTCTTGTCACTCTTGTCGGAGAATGCGATAGTTTATGGGTTCTTTTGTCCAAAAAGAAAAAAAGTTTATGGGTTCTAGGCTTGCGTCTTCGGTTTTCCGAAACCGAACCGAACCGTCGGTGGTTAACCGAAATTTTAAAAAAAATTCCGAAATAAACCGAATGAAATTTCGGTTTGGTTCGGTTATCGGTTTATTTCGGTTTTCAATTTTATTTTTGAAATAACCGAATTTTTAAGTTTTCGGTTAATTTTGGTATAATTTTTCCAAAATATTCGGATATTTTTGGTTAAATTTGGTTATTTCGGTTAAATTCAGTTATTTTCGGGTTATTTGGTTATTTTCGGTTCGGTTTTTCGGTTATTTTCGGTTTTTAACATTTTTAATTTTTTTTTTTTTGAAAATCAAAAACCGAACCGAACCGAAAACCGAATTAATTTTTAAAACCATACCGAAATGAAAACCGAACCGGAAACCGAATTAATTTTCAGTATTAACATGAGATTCTAGGCAAATAGAATTCATAAGTTGATTTATAAATCGTTATAAACCGGTATGAATTTCTACGGTGGTATCAGAGCCTACTTGTTTAATACTGAAATTGATCTTATTTAATTTATATGTTGATATAGATAAATAATTTTGTCATGATCGATTTTGTTAAGTTATTACATATTTGATTGTAATCGCTCGGTTTTTTGAAATTGTTTCAAAATCATTGTTTTTGAATTGACACTCGTAGATATCTTTAATCTGTACATGTGAAACTAATGATTCTGGTAAGAATATTAATTTGCTCAATTCATTTATTAGTCACCCAGAATTGTTCGTGCGGTTGATTAGTGTTTTGAATAAGCTAATAAGCACAAGCTAGATATTGATGAATTGTTTATGTTATCTATCGCTTATTGCTGTTTATCATAATGTGCTCATGTATATTAAAATTAAAAGTTAAGTATTAGTGTAATACATGAATGTGATTCTGTAAATTATATGATTCGCATGAACAAATTATGAAACCCGGTTGACTCATTATTGGTTTAACCGGTTAGTCCAATTGGGTTGGTCGTATGATTAGAGTTTAATTAGATTAAATTCTAGAATCCAAAATGTAAATAATTAATCACTTTAATTAGATTAAATTATTAAATTATTTATAATTCAATTAAAATACATATAAGATATGTATTAGTTATATTTATTTCTATATTAGATATAAATTGTAAATATAAACTAAAATTGAATTAAAATTTGTTCCTCAATTAATTTCAAGTAATTTTGATGTTTATCCAATCTTATCAACCATCAAGGCTCGTTTCGTTGTAAGATGGGCTTGCCAAAGCAAGGTGTCTACAATTACATGAGTGAGGTGGATGGTAACGGTTACCATATGAAACAAGATTGGTTTACTTGACTAGGCTATCAAAACGGTTTTGAGCTTAGAGACATAGGTTGGATAAGACATAAGATGTCGTCCAACAACCAAGAATTATATTGGATATAATTAGCAAAGTGTTCCTTACCTAAATAACTAAAATTCAGGCGATGAGCCAAAGCTCACTTGGATTTTAGTGAAATATGGATCTTGGCTTATTATATTCATTTGAGGAAATTTTTGAATATAATATGAGTTTTCTTAATTGTTGAGATTTCTCAATTCATGAACATCATATTAACATTCCCTATTCTTTTATTCCAGAAATGTTAACTCCTCACANGAAATGGAGCAAGAGTTGCTGCATTAGCCGTGGGGACATTTCATTTGTCTTTACCTTCAGGCTTGGTTTTAGAACTTAAAAATTGCTACTATGTGCCTGCTATAAGTAGGAACATTATTTCCATTCCTTGTTTGGATTTGGAAGGATTTCATTTTTCGATTAAAAACAAGTGTTGTTCTTTCGATCGTAATGATGTCTTCTATGGTAGCGGTCCATTAGAGAATGGACTTTACATTCTAGACCAAAGCATGCCTGTCTATAATATCAGTACCAAAAGATTCAAGTCTAACGACACGAATCAGACTTTTCTTTGGCATTGTCGTTTGGGCCACATAAATGAGAAACGCATTCAAAAGCTTCATAGTGAAGGACTTTTGAGCTCATTTGATTATGAATCATATGAAAAATCTGAATCTTGTTTGTTGGGTAAAATGACTAAGGCTCCTTTTACTGGACACGGTGAGAGAGCTAAAGACTTGTTGGAACTTATACATACTGATATATGTGGACCAATGAGTATAAATGCCAGAGGAAACTATCAGTACTTCATCACGTTCACTGACGACTTCAGTAGATATGGCTATGTTTATCTAATGAAACATAAGTCTGAATCTTTTGAAAAGTTCAAAGAATTTCAGAATGAAGTACAAAATCAACTTGACAAGAAAATAAAAGCTCTTCGATCTGATCGGGGTGGAGA
>CAKOAT010236265.1:364425-394384 GCA_932364175.1 Eruca vesicaria subsp. sativa | reverse complement strand
ACTCCACTACCGAAGCTGAATACATCGCTGCTTCTGAAGCAGCAAAGGAAGCTGTTTGGATTCGGAAGTTCATTGCTGAATTGGGTGTGGTTCCTAGTATCTCTAACCCAGTGGATCTCTATTGTGACAACAATGGAGCCATCGCACAGGCGAAGGAACCTAGATCCCATCAGAAGTCCAAACACATTCTAAGGAGATAGCATCTCATTCGTGATATCGTCGATAGAGGAGATGTGAAGATTAGCAGAGTTTCAATGGATGCAAATGTTGCTGATCCATTGACGAAACCCCTTCCACGGCCTAAGCATGAGAGTCATACTACTGCTATAGGCATTAAGTTTCTTAAGATGTGATCTTGATTCTAGTGGGAGATTTTTCTTTTATGATATGATGTTCATGTTTACATACATTTGGTTATGTTTTAAAATTAATGAAATTGTTTCAGATTTATTTTACTATTGGATAATTAAAATAAATGTCCCAAAATAATTTATATCATTTTTATAGGTCATCAAGTGCGTGACTTGATCATGAAACCCTATAAGTGTAAAATGCTATAAGTTATTGAGGTCCCTAGTCAAGGTTGTTAACGTGGGACATTAATAACCATGAATGACTAGTATGTGAGGTGATTGTTGACTAAGTTTCATGGAGTCATTCAATATGTGGTATTGAAGTCAATCACATGGATATGTGTTAGAGAACACATGATCGGACTGACCCGCTAATGAGAACTCTGCAAGATTGTTATATGAGTGTCATAAGAGTTTATCATTACGACTATAGAGTATAGTCCTTAGACCTGAGTTCGTCATGATTCTTTACTTGTGGATTAGTTCACTTTGACCTTGTCAAACGTCAGCCGTAACTGGTGATTATAAAGGCATT
Organism: Eruca vesicaria subsp. sativa; assembly: GCA_932364175.1. NCBI lineage: Eukaryota > Viridiplantae > Streptophyta > Magnoliopsida > Brassicales > Brassicaceae > Eruca > Eruca vesicaria. The sequence goes on along the minus strand of CAKOAT010236265.1, from coordinate 393,496 downwards.
GATTAGGTGTTCTATGAAATTTGAAAGGAAAAGGGATGGAACAAGATGGGATTTGTCCCTCCTATATATCGGGAGATAAATATCTCAGGGACTATCGAAGATTTGATATTGAGAAATGCATGGCCATGCTCAAACGAGGTGAATGTCAGTCATTTGTTTTATCAGTATAAATCAGAGTTCGATAAATATGATCTAGCTTAATAAGGATGACACTAGTTCTTGCTTTATGCTAAGATCGAGATATAGAGACAAAAGGATTATAAGAATAGATGATTCTAGTACAAGTGGGAGATTGTTGGGAATGTCCTAAAATCATTTGTACTTACTCTTGTTAAAGTCGTAACGTCGAGATTCGACAATCGTATAAAATTAGGTGGTTATAATGTTTTGCTAGAAACCGCTTATAATCTATGGATTGAGAATCTATTACTAATTTTATATGATCCTACAGGGTCACACACCTAAGCAAACTAGATCAAAGATATTTTAGGTTCAAATTAATATTATATACTAGTGGTCGGTCCGCGCTACGCGCGGAATAGTTGTTGATTGTGTAGCACAAAGTGTTTGAAGTTGTTTGTATTGATATCAATACTTTAAACTTCAATTTTTGGGTCAAAATGGTGGTGAGATTTTTGTTTAGTATAATAGTACTTATCTAATGCTTTAAACATGTACGCAGTGGTAAATTGTTCCTGGGGTAAGTGAAAAGACATTTGATTGTATGTGAAACTTAGCAATCATTTGGTCTAATAATTTGTTGGAAAACCATTGCATTGTTTGTGAAGAAGGTGGTTTTGGGTTTTTAATTTGATAAAGCAAGGATTTCTTATGAAGAATTATATAGCTTTATTATAGGCTTAAATATCAAACTACTAAAATGCCTATGATGTGCTAAAAACATATTTAACTTTCAGAGTAAGATTTTGTAAATGCCATGAGATAACTTTACGATCAAGTTATTGCTTTTAATGTGTAATATGTAAATGGAGAGGCATCTTTATTTTTTGGGATTACTTTCTTGGTTACTTTTTGAGGAAATTCTATAAAAATATTCCAACTAAATTTTGTTAAAATTTTTAATACCTAATTTTTTTCTTTACCTAGTTTACTACCACAACTAATTATTTTATTCATTTTAATACACAAAATTTTACAATAGAATAATTAAAAATATTAATAATTTTCAAACAAAATTTAATATATCTCTAAAATTTACAATAGAATCTCAGAAAATTATGATTAATTTTATTTGGTTTGAGAAAAAAGTAACTAAATCGTGTATAATCTAAAATATAAGAATAAAAGTTTTAATTTTTAAATATGGAAATTTAATTTGTTTTCTGAAATAAAATAAATAAATTTATTATGTTATCGTTTAAAATAAAAATTTAAATTTCCTAATTTATTATTTTCTTTCCTTTCTCTTAAATTAAAGTTCAGAATTTTAAATATTTTTCTTAGATTTTGGAGATTTTTTAAATTTCATTTGAAACTTATTAATATTTTTAATTAAAATACACAAAGTTTGAGTATTAAAAGGAACAGTATGTTATAACCCTAAAACTATACACTATGTTCTAAATTATGACTAAACAGTATTACAAAAAAAAAAAGAGTTTCAAACTTATCTTAAAAGAGAAATTGTACTCTATAACTACAAAAAAAAATCAAAATTAGGTTAGTAGCCAAAATGCCATTCTCTCTCTTCCTCTCTCTCCCTATCTCTCTCTTCCTTCTCTCTAAAAATCTAATTTTTTTTTTTTATGGCTAAACCACAAATAAGCCCTTCCCTAGGGCCTAAAGAGTAGCGGTTGATTAATGGTCATTTGTTTGCATTTAACGCCATCAAGGAAACATGGAATGAATAAAGCCTCCATATCAACCATTACCTTCTTTAGGACGTGCAACTCTTTTAATGAATGCAAGTGTATTAGTGTTGACGCAGAGCCTAAATCATACGAAGGTTTACTAAAGAAACTTGATTAAAAATTAATAAGTCTTTTATCAAATGTCAACAAACTTGCATGTTTAAGCCACTCAAACGCATTGTGTTTATGAGTTTACCAAAGCTACTCGATGTCCACATAATATAATGTTTTAAATTTGTTTTGCAAGCTGATTAACGTTTATATAAAGTAGTATTAATAATGTTAGCCTCTTATGTAGTTACTTTTTGGTACATTATTAGTTTAACATTTCTTACGTAGCTGTCTGAGCTTTAAATATGATCTGCTTATGAAATGATTTCAACTATAGAATTTTTGAACATTCTTATAATAAAACCCTAGCTTACTTGTGTATCCTACAGCATTTCCATTGTTTCAGAGTGATGCTGATGGCAGTTATAAGAGAAAACCATGTGAGGAAATAAGAGAAACTGAAGCTATATAATTATTTGAAAAGTAAATGGAGTGTAGATTTTCCTTGCCACGTGAAGCTATGCCCTGCGTGCCTTCGTCTTTTCCAATCTCATTTGGGTCAAACTTCGGTTTGTTTGATGTAGGAAGAAAGCTTGCTGGTACAGCAGATGAGGAGGTTGAGGATTGTCATTTGTAGTCTCTCAAACTTTTGCTGCCACACCACCTGCTGCCTATGCAACAGTAATTTGGTCACCAGTTAAGCCATCTGGTGCTACTGGTTTCTCTCCATGCATATCATTATCAGCACCTTCGTTATCTCCCTGGTTATATTGCGTACCATACATGACAGTATAGTTTATGAAGCTGTAAATTTTAGATCAGTATAAAGGTACCAACTTGTATGACAAAGTTTGGGAGTGGTGCACGCTGTCCCTTAGAAATGATAGGGGAAATGGTACACTTTCCAGCTCAAGCTAAGGGAGTTCGTTGTCCACATGAGCATTCAGACCTACAGCCTGCATATACGGAAACATATTTTTAATAAAGCTTAACACATAAGGTGGAGCTTTAGTTTGAAACATATGGTAGAATTGAGGGAATCTTAACCAAAATTTGCACAGATTCAGTAGCTTGAAAGTTTGTCAACTATGCCATCTCCATATCAAAAGCAACAAAGACAACTCATCCAGCTCATCTGATACACACAGCTCCACACGATACCTAATAGCAAGGAATAGACACATGAAAGTATAGTAATATTGCAGAGCTAGTTTAAGGAATGTTACCTTAGGACACCAACAACGCTGTGTATCACATACGATGCTTGTGAAGGAAGAAATCTCTCGCTGGAGCTTCTATGAACAGAAAAGTATGAGGGAATAATATGCCAAGATTTTTGATGTAAGACGAAACTGTCCACATCTAATACATGTTTTGAAGCAACTTACTTTTTTAAAAGATCTTGACCAGCAGTTGTGCAAGAGTCAAGTACATGGGTACCAGAAATGCCGTTCAGAAATAACCGGGGTCAGGTAATTTATGAAGTGATATGTGCGTCTGAGAACACAATAAATCTAACGAAACTCGGATGACGTTGTGTTCTCGAGACGTAACAAACCATAATATCTCATCTCCAACAATCTTGGGATTGATGCTAGTGATCAACAGAATTTTTGGTTCAGAACCATAGCTTTCCAATTTGTGATGAAATGTGAAAGCCAGGACGTCGAACAGGGTCACACACACATTAACATCCCTGTAAAGTATCTATGAAAATGAAATTTTTGGAGAATGCGATAGCATAGGAAGAAATAATATATGACAAATTCTGGTTTATAAACTGTGGAGTCTACCTTTACAGTTGAAGAGTCAGCATCAGATGCTGTGCCCCGTCACTGACTTTGCCCTTGATTGTACTGACCTCACCAAGAGCACAGTCAATACTATGGAAAAATTCAAGCAAATATTGCATATAGAAGTTTAGAAGAGTACCGGGTAGCTGGTTGTTGGTATTAGCTAACGCCACAGCTAGTCGTGACTGCGGAACTGGAAGAGCTTGGTCGGTATTGGCTTCACCGAGTCCTTGATTTCCCGGAACGACGTTCCATCATTTGAATAGAGACCAGGGCATCAGAGAGACGAAAATTTTCGTTGCTCCGTGTTATATCGAAGCCACTAAGAGAGTAAATAGAACCCTCAATGAAAAGGTTTTGGTAAGTGTCGTGTCGGTTGGCATTCACGTTCCTTGGATAACGTTGACTGTTAGACAGCAACGAATAATGAGAACCAAACAAAAAAAAAACTTTTCCCACAACACATACAGTATATGAATACATGCCCAAGCTTTTCATGCTAACGTTTTCACAAAATCTACAACAAATCAAAATTTAAGTTAACTTTCAATGAGAGCTTAGAGGCTGAATAACGATCACAGACCAAAGAAAAGAGATAGCGATTCCCTAAACCAATAGCGCACATCTACAACATAAAAACTCCAAACCCTAAATTCGAAACGCCTCATCTCTAGCAACCACATAAACCCATACAAAAATCCAATCAAACGTTGCAATACAATATCCATATTGGCCACATCACATGCACAATACCAGCGAAATAGTTCCTCAGCTTCAACAAATATCCCTCAAAACAAAAGGAAATAAAAATATAAAAAAGTTCGTCAAACCTCTTATAAGTGTTCACGAAAACGGCGGAGGTTTGGTGACTCGTTAATACGTTTGGATTCGGCAGAGAGGGATTGAAAATCTAGATTCCTGAGAAAGTCAATTTAGGTTTCGAGGATTATTAGAGAGAAAGAGAATCAAAATCAAATAAGCGTATAACGAAACTGGTGGTTCTTAGCCATAGTTACCTGCTCGTCGATGAGAAGCATGTCATCTTAGCAGACGGAAGAACAGAGACCATCTTTCAAATCCACAGGAAGAGTGATGAATTCGCCATTGATGGATCTGATACTTGACAGAGAGAGACCTTTGGGATTTAGTTTGGTATGACAGTGCATCACATGCTAGGATGACATTTATAGGGCAAGCTTTAGATGGTTACCTTGCAAGATGTTATGGCTGATTCAATTGGAGATAGTGGGAGGAGCAGTGAAGTAGGCGTTAGTGCTGGGATTAATGTCGCCGACCGATGATAACTACACTCGTTACATTGACAAACACCGGAAACAGAGAGTAGTGAAGAGACACGGGGTTTGGCTGTAAAACACCACCAGCGAGGAACAGTAAAACCCAAAAAATATGTGGGCCCAATAAGGAAAAATAATAGAAGCCCAGCAGATTAGACGAATTCCACATTTAAACTTAACTCGCAGAAGTAAACATAAGGGGACACGTGGCAAAAAATGCCCCCCTCTTCTTGATGATGTGGATATCTTAAGAAGGTACTAAACTCAACTTTATTTATAAAGATATATATATATATATATGATATATATGATATAAATGTTATACAATATATATATCATATGCACTTACACGAGAAGAAGAATATTAATGTAATATCTTCTTAAATTGGGCTGAGCCCATTAACCTTAATTAGGTTAAGGTACGTGTATTATATATAAACATAAGGTGTTGTGTCAAATAAAATAGATTAGCCGTAATCTAAATATCAGAGTAGGAGACGAATGGTTCGTTGAGAAGATCTTGCGGTACTAGCATCCCGTTTCGATCTAGTTTGTGAGCGTGTGGATACCGGTAGAGGCACGACGTTTGGAGTGCTTAAAATCTCGATTTGGTTTAATTATCTTTCCGCTGCGAATAACAAGGTATATTCGAAACCCTAAAGATCTAGATTTATTTCAATATTAGCATGAGATTCTAGGCAAATAGAATTCATAAGTTGATTTATAAATCGTTATAAACCGGTATGAATTTCTACAGGTTCTCACATGATGTGTTCTTTTGGAGTTCAGCTTTAGCCTGCTATGATTGGGAATTTTAGAGGTTGTAGCATGTGTGACAAAAAAAAAGGAAAGAAGTTGTACCATACGGAAGTCACTTTTGAGAATTTAACAAAGATTAGTTACGCTTACTCTTGTCACTCTTGTCACTCTTGTCGGAGAATGCGATAGTTTATGGGTTCTTTTGTCCAAAAAGAAAAAAAGTTTATGGGTTCTAGGCTTGCGTCTTCGGTTTTCCGAAACCGAACCGAACCGTCGGTGGTTAACCGAAATTTTAAAAAAAATTCCGAAATAAACCGAATGAAATTTCGGTTTGGTTCGGTTATCGGTTTATTTCGGTTTTCAATTTTATTTTTGAAATAACCGAATTTTTAAGTTTTCGGTTAATTTTGGTATAATTTTTCCAAAATATTCGGATATTTTCGGTTAAATTTGGTTATTTCGGTTAAATTCAGTTATTTTCGGGTTATTTGGTTATTTTCGGTTCGGTTTTTCGGTTATTTTCGGTTTTTAACATTTTTAATTTTTTTTTTTTGAAAATCAAAAACCGAACCGAACCGAAAACCGAATTAATTTTTAAAACCATACCGAAATGAAAACCGAACCGGAAACCGAAAAAAACCTCGGTCTGGTTCGGCCCATTCGGTTCTGACAAAAATCCCAGGCCCAATGGATTCTATTGGCGTGAGTAAGACCATCTCCATCTCCATTGATAAGAAGTTCTCTCATAGAAGCTTATCATTATTTTAGTTATAAATTTTCAAAATTTTGTAAATTAAAAACTTTTTAGAGTTGCAATATTTTATTATATCCGTAATGGATCTCAAAAAGAAAAATAGAAGAACATGCGAGATTTATGTCATTAAACAACCAAATACGAAAGTGAGAATAGTCACTCTTTTCTTCAAGTGAAGCATTTACTTTTGCCTTTCTGTTCGACTGATACACACAACCAAAATCAACAACAACAACGAGATAAGTACAAAAGCTGTCATTTTTCTCCAATCAATTTCCATAAACTAGAGAGAGAGAGAGCGAGAGAGTCTGCTATCATTTTTTTTTGAACTATTTACTATCATTTATTTATTATATTTTTGGGTTTTATTTTAAAGAACTTTTGCGTAACTTATGCTCGAAAGAGGAAGAGAAGAAAAGTCATAAATAAATAGTTGAGGTAATTCATGTTTGATGAATGTACGTGTAACGTCCCGACCGCCCACGGCTAATGGGTCACCCACGTCCGCTCTCTCGGCCCATGGGTTCCATCCTGTTCCAACTGCTGGTCCGTTAATTTTTCAAGGCTCTAGAGTCAATGTTTACTGACCCTGCAATCACCACCCGACCTTTCCCCGTGCTTTGGCCTCACTTACACGATATCGCGAATCACTTCCCGATAGGTCACCCATCCTTTGACTACTACAGCTCAAGCACGCTTAACTCTGGAGTTCTCTCTGGATGTGCTCCCGAAAAGGTAAGTGCACTTTGATGACATAGGTAGTCAAATCAATCCTCTTAAGCCTTTCCATATATCACAACTCGGGATGTTACAATTCACCCCCTCTCAAAGAACGCAACGTCCTCGTTGCGCCCCACGAAAGGTCTCAAGACGCCTCTCAGATCAGAACTGAGATGGCTTACCAGCCCTGATACCACTTGTAACGCCCTGACCGCCCACGGCTAATGGGCCACCCACGCCCGCTCTCTCGGCCCATGGGTCCCATCCCGTTCCAACGGCCGGTCCGTTAATTTTCCAAGGCTCTAGAATCATGTTTACTGACCCTGCAATCACCACCCGACATTTCCCCGTGCTTTGGCCTCACTTACACGGTATCGCGAATCACTTCCCGATAGGTCACCCATCCTTTGACTACTCCAGCTCAAGCACGCTTAACTCTGGAGTTCTCTCTGGATGTGCTCCCGAAAAGGTAAATGCACTTTGATGACATAGGTAGTCAAATTAATCTTCTTAAGCCTTTCCATATATCACAACTCGGGATGTTACAGTATGTAAATGGAAGAGACGACATGGGTCCTTCCTTCTATGGCAATCGACATGATTGTGTCATACGCTTTAAGCGTCTTGTATTTTGTTCTGATTAATTCAATAAAGAAGAAGTAATGTACAGTTCTGAGTTTACAGATGAGTTCCTTTCAACAACAAATTATTGCTCTAACTGTAGATCGACCCCTTTCCATGTAAATATTGAGAAGAAAACTATCATAAGAAATGTGAAGACCTGAAGCTTATGAGTTATCTTAAGAAATGTGAAGACCTGAAGCTTATGAGTTATCTTTTGCTACCTCTTTCATTAGAGAGTCTTTCTCTTCTGTGGCATCTGAACCAATCTTCTTCTCAGCTTCAGCTTGCTTTTCTTCTTCTTGCGGTTCCACACTTTTCTGACGACTTGATCCACTATCTCCGGATTCAGGGGACACTTCCTTCACCAGTGAATCTTCCCACGTCTCTTCTTCTCTCAGCTTCTCCGCCTTTCTTTGTTCCTCAAACTTTCTCTACCTCTTTATCTTCAAAATTTATAAAAAAAAAGAAAATATTATATAAACATTAATATAAATCTTAAAATGTAATATATATATATATATATATATTAATTTAATATATAATATACATAAATAATAATAATAATTAAAAAATATATTTTTAAATGGAAAAAGACATTAAGATTTAAACATCTATCTTAAACTGTAAAATATAGATATAAATAAATATAAATTATAAGAAATGGAAATACATATAAGGAAAAATACAAAATTTAAAAAAAAATGGAAAGAATACGTTAAACATTTATTAAGTAAATACACAATTTTTTTTTTTTAAAATACATTAAACATTAAACATCTAACTTAAAATGTAAAATATGGATATTAAGTAAATATATAATATAATCAAATACACAATTTATAAAATGAAAAAAGTACATGTGTCCACATTAGCATTGAAACCCTCTTTTGAAAGAAGCCACATAGCATAAATTATAGCTTTACATTTTTGAAATATTGATATAATGTATAGTTTTACATTTTAATATTACTGATAAATATAATTTCAAAAATAATAAATAATATGTAAACTTACAACATAAAAGTGGAAATACTACATTAAACATATGTAAGATTATCAATTTTTATTAAAAAAAGACTACTGATTTTTATAATGTAACGTTACCATTTTATAAAAAAAAAGTAAAAACCATTATATATAATTTCGAAAATAAGAAACAATATGTAAACATTTATTAAGTAAATACACAATTTTAAAATGGAAGAATACATTAAAAATTAAACATCTATCGTAAAATGTAAAATATAGATATTAAGTAAATATATAATATAAGAAAATACACAATTTAATAAAATTAAAAAGTACATTAAGATCTAAATATCTTTCTTAGAAATTTAAAATATAGATATTACGTAAATAGAAAATATAAGAAATGGAAATACACAATTTTAAAAAGGGACATTTGCTAAAAACAACCTAAAATTTCAATCAAATGCAAAAATGTACCCCAATTTCGATCAAATGCAAAACCAACCTAAAGGGGTAGGAAAATGTATATTTACTCCTTATGACTAAGCAAAAAAAAACAGAATACTATTTTACAATTTTATCCTTATGAAGTTTACATTTAATAGAGATACGTCTACAAGGTGTAAACTTATCATGAAGACAATATTATAGACTTATTACGAAGTCTACATTCTAAGTTAATCTTATAATTTTATTTTTAAAATATATAAAAAATAAATTGTTTGAAATTTCTTTTAGGTAATCAATATAAGAATCAATATGAGGTATATAAATTATAATTTCATATAATTAAACAATTTTAACGAATATATATTGATTAGGTAACAATAATGAATAGTCATAGTAGATTTCAAAAATAGTCTACTAAGTAGACTTACAATAAAGTCTACTACAAAATTTTAATTAAAGTAGACTTTAAAAGAAGTCTATACTATCAAATTTTTTAACCTAGTTACAATTTTTGTCTCCCTATATATATGAAATTTGGACAATCTCTCTCTAAAATGGCTGCACAAGTTTCTAAAAAACTCTCACTTCTCTCTAAAACTCTCTCCCTTCTCTCTAAAACTCTCTCATTGCTCAATTCTTTGAAGGTGAAGATGATTTTTTGTTTAGTTTGTTAATTTTCTATCATGTCTTTTTCACAATATTATCTTGTGTTTGTAGGTTAATTCATGGTTACCACCTTCCACTCTAAAACTGTAAGTCTTAGATCTATAGATTTTAAATGTGTATTTTTATGTTTATATTCAAATAAAGTTAAAAATACAAACTCTTTGCATTTACTTTGCTAATATTTTATCTTACAAATTCTATTTTTAAAGTTTTGTTTTCTGATTTAAAACTATATTTCATATTTTCACATGTACATAGTTTCCAGATCTGAAAATTATCTGATATAGTAGACTTGTTATGAAGTCTACAAAACTAGAAGTGACTTTTTTTTATGTATAATGTTTTTCTCATAATTTTATCTTTATTTTGTTCATTTTTTCTTCCATGGTTTATATCTATTTTTCCCAAAAAGGAAAGATTTACCTTTTCAAATATATAATTTTTTCAGATATGAAAATTATCTAATATATAATAGACTTCTAATGAAGTCTACAAGGTTATGACTTTAATTGTTTGTCTTATGTTTTTCATAGTTTCATCTTTATTTTGCAGGTATTTTCTTCCATGGTTTTTTTCTCTTCCAAAAAAAAATTGTAAGATTTACATCTATAATGTGTGTTTTTCTTTTTATATTTAAATAAAATTACATATTCAAACTCTATGTCTATAATTTACTACTAATTTATTTTAAAAATTATATTTTCTAAACTTTTTAGATTTAAAGCTATTTTCATGTTTGTAATGTATATATTTTTCAGATCTAAAATTTTTCGAATTGAGTAGACTACAAATGAAGTATATTAACTGTAAATTTTAAACATACTTAGAAGTCTACTCAAATATGATTTTAATTTTTTTGTCTTATATTTTTTTTCATAATTATATTTATTTTGCAGGTATTTTCTTCCAAAGTTTTCAAATCACCTTCCAAAAAATGTAAGATTTACATATATTCATTTAAAATTTTATTTTTGTTGTTTATATGAAACTAAATATATAGATACAAGCTCTATGTTTTTTCTTTGCTAATTTTAGGTTAAACACTATTTTGAATTATTTTGCAGAAAATACTATTTTCTAATTTTGTAATTTTACATTTTTAGTTCTGAAATTATTTTGGCATGAAGTTTATTTAAAAAATAAGGCTAGTACACTTTAAATAAAGTCTTTTGAACCCATAAACTTTAAGTAGACTTTTATGAAGTCTACTAAAAATAATTTGAATATGTTTAACTTATGTTCACTCATAATTTTATCTTATTTTGCAGGTACTCTTTTCCAAGATTCCATTTGAGATATCAAGATTATGAATAATCAAACACTCTAGAGTTTTTTAAAAATTGCTTTGTAATAATTTATCTTTACAAAATATTCATTTGTAAATAAATATTCTAATACATAATCAATAAACATTGTATTAATTTTTTAATTGTGTTGCACTTGTATGATATTATTAATTTTTGTTAGCAATCAGTTTTTCAGAAAATACTCTAGTCAGCCAAAAAGTTAAAAACCACCATAAGCTAAAACAACAACTAACACACACAATAATGCATGTGTTAGAATTATGTAATCTGAAGACTTGTTTTATAGCAATTTTAGAGATCTTGAACACAAAAGAGACTAATAATACAAATTAATACAACTCTAATAGCAATAAAATAGAGTAGAATTTAGTGTTTGATTACGTTCCTACATGTAGACTAATAAAGAAGTCTGTTTTTGTTGCACACATTTAAAAAAGTATAAATTGCGGAAATCAGACTTGTTTAACACTTCATAACAATATCAAAGAAGCCTACAAATTAAGCATAAGTTCATACACAACAACAGGTAATGAGCCATTTTCTGTGAAAAAAATGAAAATTTACATAGTTAGCGATCATGTTTAAAAAAACTATAAAGTAGACTTACCAATACGTCTATGATTATTAGCTAACTACATGATCAAATCAAAAGTATCATAATTTCATAAATATAACATCTTTTCTTCTAAAAATCACTCAAACATATTAGGATTAACTAACACACACTTTCAAGCAAAAAAATCTTGAAAAAACTTAATGAATAATACACAAATTCACTTTTAATGTATTTTCAAAACAGAGTTAATTTTTTAGGGTTTATGGCTTAAAGTTCATGTTTTAGGGGTTTGGGTTTAGGGTTGATTTTTTTTAGGGTTTAGGTATATAGTTTAGGGTTGAAGGTTTAGGTTTTAGGATTTAAGGTAATTCTTTTAGGGTTTAGGCTTTAAAAATTAAGGTTTATGGTTTAGGGTTTAGAGTTGATGTTTTAGGGTTTAGAGTTTAGTATATTAATCTTCAGAATAATGTATTCTAAAATTTGGAAAGCCTTGAGCGTGTTCAGAATGGGTTTCTGGATTGAAGATAATGTATTATAAAATTTGAAAAGCCATGAGCGTGTTCATGATGGACTTCCAGATAATATATTAATCTTTAGGATAGACTTTAAGGTTTAAGGTTTAAAGTTTAGGGTTTAGAGTTTAGGGTTTAGAGTTGATGTTTTACGGTCTAGTGCTTAAAGTTCATATTTTCGAGGTTTGGGTTTAAAGTTGATTCTTTTAGGGTTTAGGGTTTAGGTTAGAGTTTAGGGTTGAAGGTTTAGGCTTTAAGATTTAAGATAAATTTTTTAGGATTTAGGGTTTGGGTTTAGGGTTTGGGTTTAGAATTTAGGGTTTAGAATTGTGGTTTAGTGTTTAGGTTTTAGGGGTTTGAATTTACTTTTATGGTTTAGGGTTTAGTGTTGATAGTAAGGTTTAGAGTTGAGGTTTCAGGGTTTAGGGTTTAGAATTGAGGTTTAGGATAAATTTTTTAGTGTTAAATATTTAGAATTTATTTATAGGATTTAAGGTTCAGTGTTGATGGTTTAGGGTTTAGAATTGAGGTTTAGAGTTTAGGGTTTAATTTTTAGGGTTTAGGGTTTAGAGTTTATTTTTTAGGGTTTAGGATTTTAGTGTTGATGGATTAGGGTTTATAACTGTGGTTTAGGATTTATATTTTACTTCTCTGGTTTAAGGTTTAGTGTTGATAGTAAAGTTTAGAGTTGAGGTTGTAGGGTTTAGGGTTTAGAATTGAAATTTAGGATTTAGAGTTTATGATTTAGGGTTTAAAGTTGAAGGTTTAAGGTTTAGGGTAATTTTATAGGGTAAGGGTTTTGAGTTTATTTTTAGGGTTTAAGGTTCTGTGTTGATGATTTTGGGTTTAGAATTGAGGTTTAAGGTTTAGGGTTAATGCTTTAGGGTTTAGATTTGAATGTGTAGGGTTTAAAGTTAGAATTGTCATTTAGGGCTTAGGTTTTAGGTTTAGAGTTTATTTCTATGGTTTTGGGGTTATTGTTGATAGTAAGGTTTAGAGTTGACGATTTAGGGTTTAGAATTGAGGTGTAGGATGTAAGGTAATTTTTTTAGTGTTAAAGATTGAGAATTTTTTTTTGGGATTTTGATTCATTGTTGATGGTTTAGGATTTAGAAAGGTTTAAGGTTTAGGATTGATGTTTTAGGGCTTTGGGTTGAAGGTGTAGAGTTAGTATTTTTAGAGTTTAGGGTTTAGAGTTGATAGTAATATTTAGAGTTGAAGTTTTATGGTTTATGATTCTTTTTTTTATATTGATATGTAGGGGTATCAAAGTCTTTTATCATATTAAATATGTCATTTTTGTGATTTTTCAACTTGAAGTGCTATTTTTGTGATGAAAACTAAAAATGTGCTATTTGAAGAGTTGCCCTATATAATATACTAAAATAATAATAATAGTTAAACAAATCTTTTTAAAAATGGAAAAACTAGATTAAGGTTTTAACATCTATCTTAAAATGTAAAATATATATATTAAGCAAATAGAAAGTATAAAATTATAGGTGATGAATTTAATTTATTAAATTTTATTATTATTTTAAACTAAAGTTTTTTTTATAACATAGTGAGTTATAAATATCAAGGGTGGAGTTGGTAAATATAACATGAAGACAAAATAAAACTATTTTATTTTCAAAATAATAAATTTATATTTTTATTCAGATATTAAATACATAATATCTTTTTTTAGTTATACATAATTTTTATATATATATTAATCTTCCAAACTTAAACTATTATATTATATATGAATAATGTTGTTAAATAAAAATAATTTAAGATTTATTTAAAAATAAAAAAACAAATGGTTATTTACATGTAAAGATCGTAATATACATTATACTATCATTTAACAAGTATTAGATACGTTTTGATATATCATTATTTTCTATTTCTAGAAAACAATAAATTGTTAAACATCAATATCATCTAGGTTAAGTATACGAACAACATAAATTCAAACATCACAAAACATATTCACATAAACATTACAATACAATAATTTTAATCTAAAAATATACAATTCAAAATACAATATTTAAAAGAGTAGTTATATACTTAACATTTGAAAATCAAAGAAGTCACACGCGTAGCGCGGATTAATCCCTAGTAACTGTAAAACTAGATAGAATTCGTAAATATCTTTGTCTAATATTTGTTAAAATTTATTCAGCTGATATTATACAATGTGCAATTCTCTCAAATAGACATCTTAAAGCTTTTTTTATATAATGTCTTATCTGTATAGATATCAAATCAATGTAACATATTACATGAATCATAAATTGCATCAAACATGCTGTTAATGTGAACTTTTAATAGAGATATCAGTAACAAGATGCTTCCTAACGCATTCATAGGATATTCTGATTTGCTAGTTTTCTTCCACTTCATTCTTGATCTTGTAAAATCTTTTCTTTTGTGGCTCTCAGTTCTTGTGAGTAAATGCCACTTTTCTCTAATAAGATCATTGGATGTGATCCATTTGTTACATCGCAATCTGTCCCGAACACTCCCGCTTCATGATATAACATGTCTTGTTTTTCTTTGAGATTCTTTTGCTTTGAAACCAATAAGTGTTATATCATTTTTAGACTCTCTCTGGTGTTAGCTGATCGTTCAGTGAAGTGGTAAAATGGATTCACTCAGTACACATTTGGTTTATCTTATTCCATTTTACCACTCTTTTGCTATATCATGTATATCATGTAGCGGGAGATTCTTTTGCTTTGAAAGAAGTGTATCTTAAGTTGTTAAGATAACAAAAGAGTGGTAAAATGGATTCACTCAGTACAAGAAGTGTAGACTCTCTCTGGTGTTAGCTGATCGTTCAGTGAAGTACCCTGTGGGCATCTTAGAGGACCTCCCTGTGAAGATTGGAAGGTATGAGATACCTACAGACTTTGTGGTGCTTGAGATGGGTGAGGAGGCTCAAGACCCATTGATTCTAGGAAGGCCGTTCTTAGCTACAGCAGGACCTATTGTTAATGTGAAGGAAGGCAAGATTGATCTCCATTTGGGTAAAGAGAGCATCCTCCACTTTGACATCAAGGAGAAAATGAAGAAACCAACTGTGTTCGGGAAAGCCTTCTACATTGAAGAGATGGACACTCCTACTGATGAGAACCTTGAAGAGTTACCACCTGAGGACGACGAGGAGGGAGCTTCTCCCTCTACACAATCCCCATAGAAGGTAACCCACCACATTCCATTTTATATACCAGTTTTTGTTTGCATATTAGTGTTTCTTTTGGGTATCTCTCTCAACTTAACAACAGAGAGACTGTGTGACTTAAGTTTGGGGGATGTAGCAAGTATTTAATCATGTTTTCTTTGATGATTTTGAGTCTCATGCATTGCATCGTACATACATCTATGCATAGAAAAACCAAAAAAGAAAAATTTGAAAACCCAAAAAAATCATGTAGGTTGCATCACTTTCACTTCTAGGAGAGTCTAGAGCATATAGCTTGCATTCATATGCATTGGGAGCTATTATTTTGAAACACCTTTGAAGGAACACTTGTCAAGAGCTCAAAGTGACACCCTAGTTAAACATATCAAGTAGCTTAAGCATCTCTTGAAAACCTTGCATGCTTCGAGCCTTGAAAACTTTTCTTGAAACATGTTTGCTTGCTTTGAATCGACATTGTTCTTAAAACCAGCTCCAATCTGAAATTTGACTTAATGAACTTAATCTCTCTTGTATATGAGCACTTGCATACTTGATCATGGATCTCATACACATTTGGGTTATCTTATTCCATTTTACCACTCTTTTGTTAACCTAAATGGTACTCCACACCCTTACTTTGAACCCAAGCCATTCTTTTGAGACCAAACATTTGATTTGCATGAGTGAGGCCTTCTTTTGATAGTTTGTCATGTGCAAAATCTTGAGAGTATTGGAGGCGACATAGGATTGTTCTCATCTCTTGCTAGCATAGGAACCTCTTTTGAGCTAGCATCTAGGATGGTGAGTGGGTTTATGTGTTTCAAAGTTAATATCTTGGGTTGTGAATGCGAGTTTATGAGAAAGTTGAACCAAAGTGTACCTTGAGAAAAGAAAGAAAGCCACTAGGAACCAAACCAAATGAAGAAAAGCTCTAGTTTGTACTTAAAGAAAGCCTTATAAAAAAAAAAAAAAAGAAAGAGAGAAAAGAAGAGCTAAGAGTAGAAAGAGTGAAAGGTTCCCATTTGGTGGTATAAATCATAAAAAAATAGAGAAAGAAATTTGTTCATTGGTGAGTGATGTGAGTTAAGTCTATTAGAGATCATGGGATGAAAGAGAAAGGGTTAGAACTTGTGATCACTTAGGAAAAGGGTAGAATGATGAGAATAAGACTATGTAAGCATGAATTGCCTCTAATCTTAGATAAATTTTTCATAATGATCAAGCTCCTTGTTCTTCAGTGATAGTTACTAAAAACAAATGATGCATTTGAACCCTCCTTTATATTCTCATTAGACCTTTTGCTTGCCTAGCCAAATGATTGAGATCTTGTGCCCATTTTTGAGAATTCACCTTGTGTGTGTGTGTGTGTGAACTAATGTGAGAGCCGGTTTAAAGACTTGTAAATTGAAAAGTATTGCATCTTGCTTAAAGGCATAAGAGTGTGTTTATAGGCCTAGAGAAGCTAGAGTATGATAAGAGTGTGTGCTCATGCTACTTGGAATGTCTCTTTAGGATGTTAAGTTGAGTTCTTAGATGTGTTTCTTTTGGTTATGATCTCCCACCTTCAAACCTCTATTCCCATAAGTTCTAGAAAGTTCACTTGAGGACAAGTAAAGAACTACTTTGGGGGAGTTGATATCTTGCATATTTTCATTATTTCACCCATTCATCCATGTGCATTTTGATCATATAGACTAGGATTTGTCATTTTTAGGTTGCATTTTGCATACATGAGTCTTTATCAGGTGTTGGAGTGTGCCATGGAGTGATTTGAGATGTTTGGGAGCATTGGGATCCAAAAGGGGGTGAAATATGAGGATGGATGGAGCCTTTAAAGAAATCTTTTGTTGCTAAGATTTTTTGGAGACACAGAAAATTGAGTTAGATTTCTAATGGAAGTAATTTCAAGTCATTTGAAGATGTAATGAAGGAATTATGACCAATTTACTAGAGGCATATCCACCCTGTTCGAGCATCCTGGAGCGACCTGCCAAAGCGACCTACCAAGGTCGCTCCCAGCCAGAGCGACCTGCCAAGGCCGATCCAAGCCAGAGCGACCTCCCGGAGCGAGGCACCTAGGTTGCTCGCGTTTTTATCAATTGTGGAAGCCAAAACATCCCCTGGAGCGACGTTTCGGAGCGACGTCCATAGGTCGCTCCCAACCAGAGCGACCTCCTGGAGCAACGTTCGAGGTCGCTCCGTGTCATTTGTTTGGTCGAAAACTTGTGTTATTTCAGGGACCTTTTGGTCATTTGTTTTATGTTTTTACACTTCCTAAGCCTAAGTTTAAGTACTCGTTGTAGCCTACCAGGCAGATTATCTTTTGTTCTTGAAGAAAACTTCTTTGGATTGAGATTTCATTGCTTTCATCTTATGTTCTTGTTGATTTCTTATATATTTCTTTACATGATTAACCTGAAATCCAATATGGGTTTAAGAGGAATCATGGAGATTAGTGAGTAATCACCTTTTGAATTCATGGGTTAGGGAGATTAAGGGTGATTAGGTTAGTTCTAGGTTGTTTTAGTGTTAGATTTCTCTTGTTCCATGCTTATTAGAGTAACCATAATGCCTCTTTTGAATTGATCACTCAAAAGTTGATCTCTAGACATTTCCCACTCACAAAGTGTTCAATGAAATGTCTGAGTCAACTCTCTTAAGCTTTTAACAGTCTTTACCAGGGACACTTGTTGTTAAAGGTGTTAAGATGGCTAATAGATCTATTCCTAATGATTACTTTCATAATATTCAACCAAAGACATTTGATGCTTGAGTTATGGTAGTAAATGAACATTCATTGTTGGGGTCAAAATCGGTACGACGGAATCAATAGCCAAAATTCCCCGCAAAAACATAAAAGGAATAGTTTTATAAAACCCAAAAGATCGTTTTATAAAACAAGAAGATGTTTTATAAAACTCGAGAAGCCGTTTTATAAAACTCAAAGATCGTTTTATAAAACCCAAAGATCGTTTTATAAAACTCGAGAATCGTTTTGTAAAACTTAAAGATCGTTTTATAAAACTCGAGAAGCCGTTTTATAAAACTCAAAGATCGATTTATAAAACTCGAGAAGCCGTTTTATAAAATCCGAAGATCGTTTTAGAAAACTCGAGAATCGTTTTATAAAACTCAAAGATCGTTTTATAAAACTCGAAGATCGTTTTATAAAACTCGAGAATCGTTTTATAAAACTTAAAGATCGTTTTATAAAAATCGAGAAGCCGTTTTATAAAACTCGAAGATCGTTTTATAAAACTCGAGAAGCCGTTTTATAAAACCCGAAGATCGTTTTATAAAACTCGAGAATCGTTTTATAAAACTCGAAGATCGTTTTATAAAACTCGAAGATCGTTTTATAAAACTCGAAGATCGTTTTATGAAATCCGAAGATCGTTTTATAAAACTCGAGAATCGTTTTATAAAACTCGAAGATCGTTTTATAAAACTCGAAGATCGTTTTATGAAATCCGAAGATCGTTTTATAAAACTTGAGAATCGTTTTACGAAACCGCAAAAAACCGAAACAGCCGTAAAACGCGAACTAGTCGCAACTAGTTCGCCCACCGGCAAACTAGTCCCGTACCGACTAGTTCGTCCACCGGCGAACTAAGCCGAGCTGGCTTAGTTCGTCGTTTGACGAACTAGAGACTTCCTGGACGTCCCAAGCCTCGGTCTCCCGCATTCCCAATTTGAAACGTACGTCTTTTGACACGGTCACATTCTGAACCACGGCGGAAACATCTCCCGTTCCATCTCGATCCGACCTATCGTTCGAGTTTTACGATAAAAACCGTAAAACTTCGTCTTCTCGACAAAGAACTCAAGGAAATCGTATAAAACGGCAACGGTTAAACGAAACACCGGACATTGCCTAAACTATACGATTTATCCGAGATTTCTCGTTGAAATTTTTAAAAACGCGTTTTTAATAAAAACGTCGAGTAAATCGTAAAAAACGCGTTTTTAATAAAAACGTCGAGTAATTCGTAAAACCTTGTGATTAGTTCGAGGAATTTATTAAAAACGACATCGGATCAGGAAACGATCCCGTATAAAGTCAGAAAACGGATTTATCGCAGAACGGCGCGGAAGGTCCTAAAACGCGATAAAAACCCATCTCGCGATCTTAACGGAATCTAACCCGCAGATTCGATAACGTTTTGACGGTTTGCTCGCAGGAGGAAAATAAATGTCAAGTTTGAAGATAAAAGGAAGGTTGGAAGAAAAATAGAAGATTTGCGCGGAAGAAAAGGACGGATCGAGAAAAATGGAAAATCCCCGATATAGTCAAATCTGGGCGAAATGGAAAGACCGGATGGCCAAGGCAAGGAGTATATAAATAAGAGGTCTAGGGCAGAAGCAAGACACGATTTTCAGAGCTCTCACCACCAAAATTAGCATTTAGGAATATTTCTGTTTTC
The DNA here is from genome assembly GCA_932364175.1 of Eruca vesicaria subsp. sativa. Lineage (NCBI taxonomy): Eukaryota > Viridiplantae > Streptophyta > Magnoliopsida > Brassicales > Brassicaceae > Eruca > Eruca vesicaria. Next base: position 373,570 of record CAKOAT010236265.1, on the reverse strand, counting down.
TGTTAGCGAGCTGCGTCTCAATTAGGGTTTTTCGTCCTTAAGTTTTCGGCCACTCTTTTGTACCAGTTCTACGCAGATTCGGAATAAGAACCCTCTTTGCTCTCGATTTTCGTTTATTCATTTAAAGTTTCTAAGTTTCTTGTTATCTTAATCTTCGTTTTGCGGTTTTGCAGATAGCCGGTTCCTCTGGAAACTTAGGGTTTTCCCGAAGTTTCCTTATTTACGATTATTTGACAGTAGGTGGATTTCAGTTCCCACAGTTTGGCGCTAGAAGGAGGGGGGGGGGGGTCGGATCTGTCTTACACCGAAGCCGCAACATGTCCAACGAAGAAACGATGACTGGTGACAACCAAACTCGCGACGAACGCGATAACGTTGAAACAACACCACCACAAGGAGCGTCTGCGGCCAACACTACAAACACTAACGCCGAGACCCTCGAGAAGATGCTTTCCGAGTTAAACAAAAAATCGGAAGAGCAGGAAAAGCTCATCGGTTCGGTCGCGAAACAGGTGGAAACCCTAACCGCGAAAACCCGAGCAATTCGCCCCCGCGGAACTACTAAGATCCACGGAAGAAGGCTGGACTTTGGCGCTCCTACGGATCGTCCCAGAACCGAGCAGGGTAACTTACCGGAAAAAGATTCCGGAAAAGATAATCCTGACGCAACGCTGAACGAATCGGAGAAACCTCCTACTCACGAACAGGAGACCGAGGGTGACGGCATCAAAAGGGTTAACATGGAGACAAGCGACCAGGCCGATTCAACAGACGAAGACGCTGACGTCCATCCTAGGAGAAGAAAAACTCGAAGTCCTCTGCCGGAGTCTTCTCCCGAACGTTCGTTTACTGGAGACGAAGGGGAACTCGACTTCGCAGGATTCGCAAAAACCGCCGAGGACCTTCCATAGACCAACTTTGAGTCCATCTTTCTTGGTGACTTCTGAAGATGCAAGTGGAGCTTGTAGATGTCAATGGTCTTCCGTGACTAACTAGGCGACAAAGTCACTGATTCTGGAGGCATTAGTCGTTACTACATAAGGCATGCGGAGTGGTGGGTTACCATGTGGATGCAAAAGATGCTGATATGGAGTAGGATAAACTAGATATTATGTCTTGACGTAGTAATTGAAGTAGTTGTTGATGCAGCGTGTGTCAGAGAGTGAACCAGGAGGCATGCGGAGTGGTATCGACCATGTGGATGCAAGATGCTGAGCTGGCGTGGGATAAACTTGAGGAGCAATTTTGCACCGTGGAAAAAAGGCAAGAGAGAAAATTGGAGAGAAAGTTTATGCCTTGAGGAATAATTACAAATCCAGGAAAAGGAAAGTGTACTTATTAATATGGAAGTTGTCCATATATCCATGTTGTCTTGGAGACTAGGGTTTCAGGAACGTGGAGATCACTATAAAAGAGCAATGGAGTCGTGTCCATAAGACACTGGGGCTATTATTATAGAGGAAGGGTGAAAATCCCTTAGTCTATTCTTGGGTCGTGCTGAAGCATACGACGATGGAGAGACAAGTTTGGGTAGATTAGGAATCTTTCAGTAGCATCTGTTAGGGTGTTAACAGACTGTGTAAAGCTAATAAGCAAGTCTTGTAATGGATTGTTTAAAGATGATTTCTAATAAAGCAAAGTTGTTGCTTGTATCTATTTTGTCTCTTGGTTTATCTTCTATATTACTATATTGTGGTGTCATCTTTTTACTTACAACTTCCTCAGCGGGAGAAAGAGGAGGGTTCTTCTTCTCGATCTCTTCAGCTTTTTTCGGATGGCTCCGCATCTGAACTTCTTTTTTGATCGAATTGAAGAGCAGACGAATTGGGTTTAGGGTTTCTGGTGTTCCACAAAGAAGACGGAGAAGGAACTTGCAGACTATCACCGTTGTGCTTCCTACATACAAACCTTAAATTTAGTTATCTTTTATCTAATGTGGATTATGCTCGAGAAATATATCGTTATGTTCCTAAATCTAAAATGAAATCTGACATGTCCACTTTTTATTATGTAGATATTTCTTCAAATTAAAAAACGTTTTTGTCACAAATATAAACCAAAATAGTTTAATTGTTTTATCTAAAATAAATAAATATATATTTATATCCTTTGATTAACTAATCCTAGACCTTTTTGTTTAGAGTTGAAAAATGAAGTTTTAGGGATAAAATTTTAAATTTTTAAAAAATAAAAACTTAAATTTTTAAAATACAAAATACTATTTTGGTCATTTTAGTTTTTGAAATCTATTTTTGTGATATAAACTTAAAGAGGTTTATTTGAGAAAATTGCCCTAATTTTTTTTTTTGCTAATAAAATACATGAACTATTTTGGATCTTCATTTAATACACAAACTAATTTTCATTACTCATTAAATACACAAACTAATTTTGGTTACTTAGTACAGCTCGTTTTTGACAGTCTTAATTATATTTAATGGAAAGATGATAATGTTACTGTTTAATTAAATATGTGTTAATTAAAATACACTAGCCAATTTTCATTTGGTAGTAAGACACACAAAATATTTTGGATCTAATATTTATTTCTTTATTAAATACACAAATTTTTAAAATTTGCAGTTTACAGATCAATTTAGACGACGTCAACTATGTTTAACATAATTTAGGGTATGACAACTATGTTTAACAAAAATGAAGACGATGTTAGTGTTTAATTAATGGACCCTTTAATTAAATATGTGGTTAAACTGTGAATAAGATTTTCCTTGAAAATCATGTCGATAGATTATATTGTTAAATTTCTTCTCCATTATGCTTCCATAGTGTAAATTTTTTTTTTATGAAATTCAAATTTATAGATTATAGTAGAAATAATATATGAAAAATCTAATTCATAACATTAAACTTATTGATCGTAGTGTAAATTAACCTTAATTGAAGCATTATCACTACAATCAAAGCAAAGAATAAGAATAAGAAATACATAGCACTAAACTAATTCCAAAATAAGAAACTCTTTTAAAGTAACCTAATTTTCTTTGTTGTTTTCATGACATGGAAATCGACAACATTTCAAAATGATATAAAGGGAAATAAAAGAGAAAAAGAAGAAGAAAAAGAATAAAAGATGGAGAATAAAATAGGTTGGAACAGATTATGGTGTCAAATTTGAATTGAAACTAACTTGAATTAAGGCTCAGTCGATTTGAGAAGTTTTGGAGGGTGAGCGTGCTTTTCACAGTTTAACAACGTGTTTAATTAAAACTAACGTCATCATCTGTTACACGTTGTCGATGTCGCCTAAATCGATGTGTAAACTCCGAAAAATTCAAAAGTTTGAATATTTAATGAAAAAAATTAGTTTATGTATTAAACGGAAATCCAAAATAGTTTGTGTATCTTATTAACAAATGAAAATTAGTACATGTATTTTTAAGGAATTTTATTTTCACAATTTAAACACTTGTTTAATTAAACACTAATGTCGTCATCACTTCTTTTAAATATTGTTACCGCCATCTAAAATGATGTGTAAAATTTGCGAATTTTAAAATTTTGTGTTTTTAATAGGTAACAAAAATTAGTTCGTGTATTAAATGGAGATCCAAAACAATTAATGTATTTTATTAAAAAATGGAAATTAGTTCGTATATTCTTAAGGAACTTTCCCTTTTATTATTAGTTTCGAAATGATTTATTTTCCAACAAAGTTCTCTACTGAACTTTGTTAATATCCACCTATAAAACGTCGGATTATATCAGATTATCCCAAAAACCCTAAAATTAAGGATTCTCGTGAAACTAGAAAAAAATACCAGTGATTTAGGATACATGTAAGTCTCTGTAGGAGATGGACTTTGTCCCTCCACAAGACCCATCAAACAAATAGTTAGACCCATTAATCAGCCCACGTGCCACTGTCTCCAATCGCATTCGCCGAAACCACCATACCTAGCCACCGTCTGTCTGCCACCAAGAAGCCGCCGCCACGCCAACGCCGCCGATGATATTCTGGTAAGTCGCCGCCACCATTGGTCGCCGTCAGTGACCGGTCACCGATGATTCGTCGGTTGACTCGCCGGGTGGCTCAGCTGAGTCAACTCAGCGAGTCAAAGCGTTGACTGGTCAACCGGGTTAGCTATTTGATTTACGGTTTAAATTGATTTAGTTTGGTTAGGATTAAACCGGTTGGTTATTGGAAATTGATTTTGGTTAGGATTTAATCGATTTGTAATTGATTTGAATATGGTTCAATTGAAAGAATTCAGTTAAGGAAAAACGATTGGTCCAATTCGATTTTAATCTGGTCAAGGGTTGAACGACTTGGGTCAAAGTTGACCGGGTTGACCTTTGATTAGAGAGTTGACTTTTTGACCAGTCGCCGGAAATCCGTTTTTAAGCGTTCGAAGGCCATTCTAACTCAAAATTTTGCCCCAATTTCAGATTTGGGATATATTTTAGCAGATGGAGTTCATAGATACAACTTTCCCTATTGCTAAGGCGAGGGTCTATTTCCAAACTTCTCGTACACAGCTTAGAACCTCAAATAAGTATAAAATTATTTCTAATATGTTCCATCTGTGTGAAATTGAGTATGTCATTGCTTGTTTAGTTATTTAGATTCTTTGTTTTAACCGGAACTAGGGTGTTAGATGATTCAATATTGATTGCTTCACTTAATGTTAATTCATAGTTAGTATTGTTTGAGACAGATATAGAGACGTGCTGCTGTATGCCGGATTGTATGGGGACTACGGCCGGCTTCAGTCGACTGGTTTCGCCGTAGTCTAGTGGCGTCGATAAATCAACTTCGGGCGATGTTTCTGGGCACTATCCCAGCAGTGTTGATGGCCTGTTAGTGGGCAGTGAATGCGCACCTCGCTAGGACCATTGTTTGATGCTTGGGTACTTTAGGTATTGTGGTTGACATATATTAGAATTGATTTACATTTTATTCAGAGTGCTATGTCCGAATGCATTCCATATCTCACTGAGCGAATACCCTATTGCTCACCCCTCATTCTTCCCCTTTCAGGTGAGACCGACAAGCATGAGTGATTCCACCGGACATGTGTTATTGGGAATTTGGACTTCAATCGTATTTTATCGCTTCTATCGTTATTGGGCTTATAGGCCTTTAGACTTTTTATTGTATTTATGTTATTCCGGATTTCAGAATTTTGGTTATGTTATCATTATAATGGATGTTATGTATTGGGCTTGTGGGCCGACTTATGTATTCGACTATGTATTTGACTTTTGTAAAATGAAATATGTTGACTTTTAAGTATTAATATTAAATTTGATATTTTTTTTGAAGATTATTACTTTATTATATTATTTTGGAAGAAACGAGTGTTAAAATTTTTGGTATCAGAGCGAGGTTTCGTCCCGGCTCCGGCCCAAGATAGCGATTCGTAGAGACTCGGTTGTTATCGGTTTTAGATGATTTTCAAAATATTTTTTGGGATTTGGGATATTTTCAAAATAAAAATCAATAGCAGCATTAAGACCGGTATCACTCCCTTAACCGTTTGAATTTGGGCGTTTGATAGAAATGAACCAATTTGTTTCCCCTTTCAGATGCCGCCGAGATTGAGAATTGTTTGTACTAAGACTACTAGAGATGCTAGAGAGGCAGGAGATGAGCCTGTGCAGCCCGCAGTTCTGCAGCCTGCACCTTCACCGATTGATGAGGACACTTTGAGACAGATGGTGCAGGATGCAGCTAGAAAGGCTGCTCAGGAGGCAATTCAGCAGATTGCCCAGGAGGCCGCCCATGAAGCTGCTCGGTAGGTGCCCAAGAGGACTACCGAGCAGATTGCCCAGGAGGCCGCCGAGATTGAGAGTTGTTTGTACTAAGACTATTAGAGATGCTAGAGAGGCAGGAGATGAGCCTGTGCAGCCCGCAGATCTGCAGTCGGCACCTTCACCGATTGATGAGGACACTTTGAGACAGATGGTGCAGGATGCAGCTAGACAGGCTGCTCAGGAGGCAATTCAGCAGATTGCCCAGGAGGCCGCCCAGGAAGCTGCTCGGTAGGTGACAAAGAGGTTGCTCATCATATGGCTGCAGTTCAGAATGGTCCCCAGGTTCAAGTGCATCATGATCCACAGATTCAGCTGCAGGAGGTCCCACCCATTCAGGTTCCACCCATCCAGGCTCAACATGGTTATCAGATTCCCGTTCAGCAGGATCCCGTTCAGAAGGTTCCCCTTCCTCATGTTCCACTGCAGCAGGAACCACCACAGCAGTTTGCTCAGGGTATCCAGGTCCCACCGCCACCACCACGACCTCATGTTCACCCAGGATACGATCATAAGGTTTTCAGGTTGACGAGTCATATAAAGAACATGGACATGGAGCATTCTAGCGGGACGACGAATCCTATGGATGCGCATAATTGGAAGCTAAGTCTGGAACGGAATTTGGAGATTATGGATTACCCACCAAATTTTTCACTTAGGTTGGCGATGCAGTATTTGCGTGGAGACGCATTAGTATGGTGGGATGGAGTGCGTTTGAGCCATGGACCTCTAAGGCTTACTTTTGCAGATTTTATCAGGTAGTTCGATAGGAAGTACTTTCCCAAAGAAGCTATGGATATGAAGAAGAGCACATTCGAGCATGTGAGCCAGAGTACCATGACTATCAGAGAGTATGAGGACGAGTTCAGCCGACTTCGAAGATTTTCTGGAGGTGGCAATTCTGAGGAATACCTGATCATGAAGTTTTTGGATGGGATGCAGATAGAGATTCGCAACAGGTGTCGTGTCATCACTTATCACAGATTGGGAGATTTGGTGGAGATGCTGCTGAGAAAGAAGAAGGTTTGGTAGAGGAGCATAAACTTTCTAGAGCAGCTCAGACTAAGTCATGAAAAGCTCATGAGTTCCATAAGAGAGCATGGGACCAGACATGATTATTGATATGTGATGTTAGGAGTTTTCAAGGCTCCTAAGACAAATGTTGTAGTATAAGAGATTGTCGAACCAGTTCTGAGGGATTATAAAGCACTGAGAATGCAAGTACTCACTTAATCTAAGTGCAATCGAATAAATGGTGGTTTTAAACTATAACTAAGAATAAGAAAAACGATAACTAAAATAACTTCCTTGATTAAGAGAAAGGAGAACTCATGGGAGTAGGGATTAGATCTTGGGTGATCAAGTTTCGAACTATGGATGGCAAATTATAAATCAAACTATCGACCTTAAGCCTAGACACAATTATAAACAAGCTCTATGTCTAGATGAATGTTCATTTGCTAACATATGTCAAACATCAAATGTCTTTGGTTGAATAATATGAAAGCAATCATTACTAACAAGTCTATTAGATATCTTAGCACCTTTAACAACAAATGTCTTTGGCAAAGTATACTAAAAGCTTAGGAGAGTTGTCTCAGGCATTTCATCGAACACGTTTTGGGTGGGAAATGCCTATTGATCAACTTTTGAGTGGTTAACTCAGAAGATGCATTATGAATACTCTACTAGCAAGGAACAAGAATGATCTACACTAAAACAACCTAGAACTAACCTAATCACCCTTAATCTCCTTAACCCATGAATTCAAAAGGTGATTTACTCACTACACATCATGATTACTCTTAAACCCATTTTAAATTCAAGTTTAATCATGTAGATGATGAAATAGAAAGTAAACAAAGGTTTTTCAATTGTTTTTCTTCAAGAACAAAGATGATATGTCTGGTAGGCTCCCAAGAGTACTTAAACTTAGGTTTTTCCAACTCAAAACATCAAAAACGAAATTGCAAAAAGGTCCTCAAAACAAGTATTTTTCGTCCAAACATAGGCGCGCAGCGGGGTCACAACCCCGCTGCACAACCCCGCTGTGGGGCTTTCCATAAATCCGAGCGGCCCCCCTGACTCCGCCCCGGGTGTCCGCTGTGGTCTGGGCCGACCCCCTGACCCCGCTGCCATGACCCCGCTCCAGGATGCTCGCCTCTAGTAAATTGGTCATAACTCCTTCATTATATCTTCAAACGACTTGAAACCACTTCCATTAGAAAGCTAACTCAATTTTCTATGTCTCCACAAAATATTAGCAACAAAAGATATCTTTAAAGGCTCCATCTATGCTCATCTTTCAGCCCCTTTTGGATCACAATGCTCCTAAACATCTCAAATCACTCCATGGCACATTCCAACACCTAATAAGGACAATGAATGCAAAATGAAACCTAGAAATGGCTAAATCCTAATATATATGATGAAAATGCTCATGGATGAATGGGTAAAACAATGCAAATATGCAAGATATCAACTCTCCCAAACTAGTATTTACTTGTCCTCAAGTGAACTTTCTAGAACTTATGGGAAAAGAAGTTTGAAGGTGGGAGCTCATAACCAAAAGAAACACATCTAAGAACTCAACTTAATATCCTAAAGAGACATTCCAAGTAGCATTAGCACACTCTCTTATCACACTCTAGCTTCTCTAGGCCTATCAACACACTCTTATGCCTTTAAGCAAGATGCAATACTTTTCAATTTACAAGTCTTTAAACCAGCTCTCACATTAGTTCACACACACACACACACAAAGTGAATTCTCACAAATGGGCACATGATCTCAATCATTTGGCTAGGCAAGCTAAAGGTCTAATGAGAATGAAAAGGAGGGTTCAAATACATCATTTTTTTTAGTGACTATCACTCAAGAACAAGGAGCATGATCATTATGCAAAATTTATCTAAGACTAGAGGCAACTCATGCATACATAGTCTTATTCTCATCCTTCTACCCTTTTCCTAAGTGATCACAAGTTCTAACCGTTTCTTTTTCATCCCATGACCCAAATAAACTTTTACTCACATCACTCACCAATGAACAAATTTCTTTCTCTCTTTTTTTTTTTTTTTTTTTTTTTTTGATATCACCAAATGGGAACCTTTCACACACTTTCTACTCTTAGCTCTTCTTTGCTATCTCTTTTTTTTTTTATTGATAAGGTGTTCTTTAGGTACATTCTAGAGCTTTTCTTCAATTGGTTTGGTTCCTAGTGGCTTTCTTTCTTTTCTCAAGGTACACTTTGTTTCAACTTTCTCATGATCTCTCATTCAAAACCCAAGATATTAACTTTAGAACACATAAACCCACCCACCATCCTAGATGCTAGCTCAAAAGAGGTTCCTATGCTAGCAAGAGATGAGA
>CAKOAT010236265.1:329527-354010 GCA_932364175.1 Eruca vesicaria subsp. sativa | reverse complement strand
TTACATGCGTTAAGAAGTTTTGCGTAATTTTATAGTCGCGGACGGACTGTTTATTGTTTTTGAAGAGGAACGTTTTTCCGAACATTGGCGACGTCTCGCTATATTCAGAATTTCTTTTTTCTTTCGATGCGTTTGCTGAAAAAGTTTGAAATTTCGGGAGTATACGATATACGTATACTCACCTACTCCCCCCCCTTTTGAACGAGGGGGAACAGCTGGTCTTGTCTTGCGACAAGATGCCTACGTACCCTTTTAAGGGGATCAAGCCGTCTCGTAGTTCAGTGTTCTGTGGGCGTGCAGCTTAGTGATAGTATTTTTTGAGATGCATCGCGTTCCAGGATCTGGGTATTTTGATGTCTTGCATGTTTGCGATTTCGTATGCCCCGGGTCGGACTACTTTTATGACCTTGTATGGTCCTTCCCAGTTTGCTCCCAGTTTACCGGCGTTTCGTTCTGCGGTGTTCTGGAAGACTTTTCGTAAGACTAGTTCGCCTTCGTGGAATCTGCGGCTGCGTACGTTTGCGTTATAGTATTTTGCGGCCGCTTGCTGATAGTTTTGAATTCGAACGAGTGCCTGATCCCGCCGTTCGTTAATCAAATCGAGTTCATCGAGAAGCATTAAGTTATTTGCCTATTCTCTTTCTGGGAGCAGTCTTCTGCGTACTCCCGAAATTTCGACTTCCGCGGGAATCATGCATTCCGTCCCATATACGAGGGCAAAAGGAGTTTCGCCTGTTGCTCGCCTCGGGGTTGTGCGGTGTGACCATAAAACTCCCTCGAATTCTTTGGCCCAGTTTCCCTTTTTGGCGTCAAGGCGTTTCTTGAGACCGTCGAGGATAGTTTTATTAATAGTCTCGGCTTGTCCGTTGCCTTGAGGATATCTTGGAGTTGATTTTGTCAATTATATTTTCCATTTTTCGCAAAAAGCTTCGAATCTAGTCGAGATAAACTGGGATCCATTATCCGTCACGACTTCGTATGGTACTCCATGTCTACAAACTATGTTTCTCCATACGAAACTTTCTACCTGGGCGTCTTTGATGCTTGCGTAAGAGTCGGCTTCGACCCATTTAGAGAAGAAGTCGGTCGGAACCAGAAGGAAGCGTTTTTGTTTTGACGCGTGCATTGGCCCGACTATATCCCTCGACCACCGCATGAACGGATACGGTGCCGAGATAGATGAAAGTACTTCAGCGGGCTGGTGAATAGTCGGAGCGTGCCGCTGGCATTTCTCGCATTTTCGCGAAAAATCTTTGCAATCTTTTACTATCGTTGGCTAGAAATATCCGTGGCGTTTGATCTTTATCGTGAGAGATCTCCCGCCGGAGTGGTTTCTGCAAGATCCGGAGTGCACTTCCTGCATTACCCGCTGCGCCTTCTCCCCTTGCACGCAAGTCACTAGTGGTCCGGAGAATCTCCATTTGTAAAGTTCTCCGTCAACTACAACATATCGTGCGGCCTGAGTTTTTACCTTTCGGGCCGCCCACTTTTCCGGTGGGAGTTCTCCGTTAGTTATGTATGCGAGAATTGCTTCCATCCACGGACGATCGAATCCGTAATCGGATTGATCCTTGGCTGGATGGTTCTCCTCCATATCGTCCTCTGGTTCACTGATCAGGTTTACGACTATGGGCGGTCCGATGCTAGGGTGTTCGATGAATTCAACGGGAATTACCCTGCTTATACCAGGATCCGCCCTGGATGCTAGGGCGGCCAAGGCGTCTTCCTGGGCGTTTTCCGCTCGAGGAATTCTAGTCAGGGCGAATTGATCGAACTTCTGAGTTAGATCTTTTACCAAGATCAGATACGCTTCCATTCTCTCGTCCCTTGCTTCGTATTCTCTGCTGAATTGACTAGCCACTAGCTGGGAGTTGCAGTATGCGTGAAGATTACGAATCTTCAGTCCGTGAGCTAATCGTAGTCCTGCGATCAAGGCCTCATACTCGGCCTCGTTGTTCAAAGCGTGGAAAATTAATCGGAATGATTGTTCCAATACTTCTCCCGTTGGGGATGCAAGTCGAATGCCAATCCCAGAGCCTTGTTTGGATGGGGATCCGTCAACGTATAAGATCCAAGTCGAGTTTGGCTCTTAGTTGGGCGTGCTTCCCGTTGGGAGTTCCACTATGCAGTCCGCGAGTACTTGCGACTTAGTGCAAGTCTTGGCGCGATATTCAATATCGTACTCGCTCAACTCGTTCGCCCATTTTGCTAATCTTCCCGATTGGCTGGGACTATGCAGAATGGTGCGGAGAGGGAACGAAGTGGGCACGACAATGGTGTGAGATTGGAAATATGGTCTCAATTTTCTTGCCGACATGACTACGGCCAAAGCCAATTTCTCCATCATCGGATATCTCGTTTCTGCGTCCAGTAGAGTCTTACTAACGTAAAAGATCGGTTCTTGTTCGCCGTGTTCCTCCCGAATAAGGACGCCGCTCACGGCGGTTGTTGATACCGCGATATAGAGGAATAATGGTTCTCCTTCTACGGGCTTCGCGAGTACTGGCGGGGTAGCTAGGTAATGTTTCAGCTGTTGGAAAGCTTTCTCGCATTCTTCTGACCATTCGAAATTTTTGTTTCCCTTCAATGTTTCATAGAAATGTAGACATTTGTCCGTTGATCGCGAGATAAAACGGTTAAGTGCTGCGACCCTGCCGGTCAGTCTTTGTACTTCGCGTTTCGTCCTGGGAGAGACCATCTCTATTAGCGCCGTGATTTGTTTCGGGTTAGCCTCGATCCCGCGGTAAGTGACGAGGTACCCTAGAAATTCTCCGGACGCGACGGCAAACCGACACTTTGCTGGGTTCAACTTCATGTTATGAAGATTGAGCCTTTCGAAACATTCTTGGAGGTGTACGACGTGGTCTTTCTCTTCGAGTGATTTCACGAGCATATCGTCGATTTACACTTCCATTGTTTTTCCGAGTTACTCGGAGAACATTCGATTGACGAGTCGTTGGTAAGTCGCACCGGCTTTCTTTAGACCGAAAGGCATCCCTTTATAGCAATAGGTTCCCCGGTCAGCTAAGAATGCGGTTTTCTCCTGATCGCCAGGATTCATCATGATTTGATTGTATCCTGAGAAGGCGTCCATGAAGGATAAGAGTTTGTTTCCCGCGGTTGCCTCAACTAAGCGATCGATATGCGGCAGCGGATAACTATCCTTTGGACATGCTTTATTGAGATCAGTAAAATCGACGCAAACTCGCCACTTTCCGTTCTTTTTTTACGACAACGGGATTGGCGAGCCAGGTGGGATATCGAACTTCCGTGATCGATCCTACTTTGAGGAGTCTATCGACTTCGCTGTTGACCGCTTCGGCGCGTTCTGACCCCAGTTTTCGTCTTTTTTGTTTTGACGGATTTGGATGTTGGGTCAACGTTAAGTTCGTGACATGTGATGTTTATGTCGATCCCCGGCATATCTTCCGCAGTCCAAGCGAACCTGTACGAGTTTCGTTTCTGACATGTCAGGAGTTCGACTTTTAAGGTCTCGCTCAGGTTCTCACCGATTTCGACGCAGCATTCTAGAAAATTCTCGTCGATGCATACTGAGATGACGGGTTCGCAGGTTGGCTCGCATTTACCTTCCAAAGCCTCGTCCGCTCGCAACTGCCAGAAGAGTTCTGTTTTATCTTGCTCTGGGGCGTTGTCGAGGGACGTCAACTTCTTTTTCTTTTTGGAAGAGATATCGACCGACAGATTTTTTCGTTTTAAATCCGCGGCGTAGCAAACTTGCGAGGTCCTCCGATTTCCCCATATAGTCTCGATCCCGCACGGAGTCGGAAACTTGAGACACATATGGTACGTCGATGGAATCGCTTGCATCGAATTTAACCACGGTGTCCCTACGATTGCGTTGTAAGACATAGGTCGGTCGACGACTTCGAATTCGACGTTTTTCACTGTGCTCCCGGCGCGAACTGTCAGGTTGATCGTTCCGAGGGTCATGGTGATTTCTCCCGAGAGTCCTACTAGCGGGCTTACGTTTTCTGCGATTTCAGACAGATCGATTTCCATTATCTTGAGAGTATTTTTGAAGATGATATCAGCCGAGCTTCCGGTATCGACTAATATCCTCGCGACATCCATATTCTGGCTGTCAGCTCAATAACGAGAAGATCGTTGAGAGGTTTGATCGAATCGATCGTTGCTCTTTTCTCGAACGAGATGACGTCGCCGTTCAGATTAGGCATGTTATTTCTCGTTCGCTTTAGCGATTATTGTGTAAGAGAATCCGACCCCCCCTCTGTGGGAACCGAGATCCACACTGTCGATTTTCCGTCAAATATGGAAACTTAGGAAGAAACCCTATTTTTCCCGAGGTCCTGGATCTCTGCGGAAATCACTAAAACAAACGAAATTAACAGAATATGGATGAATAACGAAGAACAAAGAATAATTAATTTGTGTGAAAGCTTTTATTAAGTAAGAGATCGACAACTGTTACAAAGAGAATTGAAGAACTTAGACGTCGAAACGTTCTAAGGATCTGAATTGCTAGTCTAAACGCTAAGTCCTAAATTCCTAAGCTAACAGCCGCCTTTTTAGGTCTGATTTATCGTCCCCCTCCTCTTCCCTATGCCTCTGGCTTATATAATCCTTTCCCAAGCGGCTCAATCTTTCCATTTTTCCCGGATTCGAGTTTATCGGGAAACTTCCTTTTATCTCCATCCTTCCTTTCTTCCTGCGGAAATCTTCTATTTATCTTCAAACTTGCCTTTTATTTCCATCTTGCGAATAAACCGTCAAAACGTTATCGTATCCTCGGGTTTGATTTCGTTAATATCGCGAGATGGGTTTTTATCGTGTTTTAGGACCTTTCGGGCCGTTTTACGATAAAAATTATTTTACGATTTTATACGAGATCGTTTCCTGATCTGATGCCGTTTTTTTACGATTTCCTCGACGTTTTTTATTAAAAACGCGTTTTTTATGATCTTAACGAAAAATCTCGGATAAATCGTATATTTTAGGCGATGTTCGGTGTCTTGCTTAACCGTTACCGTTTTATACGATTTCTTCGAGTTCTTTTCGAGAAAGCGGAGTTTTACGGTTTTTATCGTAAAACTCAAAGGACAAGTCGGGTGGAGACGAAACGAGAGACATTTTGGCCGTGGTTCAGAATGCGACCATGTCAAAGGGCGTAAGTTTCAAATCGGGGATGCGGGAGATCGAGGCTCGGGATGGTCGGTTCAGCGTACGGAGAATCGAGCCGGTCCGGTCCAGCTGTCCGAGGAGCTTCTAGTTCGCATGCTGGCGAACTAAGCCAGCTTGGCTTAGTTCGCCAGCAGGCGAACTAGTCAGGGTGTTCCTAGTTCGCCAGCAGGCGAACTAGTCGAGAGGCTCCTAGTTCGCCTGCTGGCGAACTAAGCCAGCTCGGCTTAGTTCGTCAGCAGGCGAACTAGTTGAGAGACTCCTAGTTCGCCTGCTGGCGAATTAAGCCGAGCTGGCTTAGTTCGCCAGCAGGCGAACTAGTCGTGACTAGTTCGCGTTTTGCGGCGGTTTCGTTTTTTTGCGATTTTTTAAAACGATTCTCGAGTTTTAGAAAACGGTTCTTCGAGTTTTTATAAAATGATCTTCGAGTTTTATAAAACGATTCTCGAGTTTTATAAAATGATTCTTGAGTTTTATAAAACAATTCTCGAGTTTTATAAAACGGTTCTTCGAGTTTTTATAAAACGATTCTTTGAGTTTTTATAAAACGATTCTCGAGTTTTATAAAACGATTCTCGAGTTTTATAAAACGATTCTTGTGTTTTATAAAACGATTCTCGAGTTTTATAAAATGATTCTCGAGTTCTATAAAACGGTTCTTCGAGTTTTATAAAACGATTCTCGAGCTTTATAAAATGAATTTTGCGGAAAGTAATGATTCCATTTTTACAGAAGTTGTCGTAGACGTTGATTTCGAGCTTTATAAAATGATTTTTGCGGAAACTCGAGTTTTATAAAACGGTTCTTCGAGTTCTTATAAAACGATTCTCGAGTTTTATAAAACGATTCTCGAGTTTTATAAAACGATTCTCGAGTTTTATAAAACGATTCTCGAGTTTTATAAAACGATTCTTTGAGTTTTTATAAAACGATTCTCGAGTTTTATAAAACGATTCTCGAGTTTTATAAAACGATTCTTGTGTTTTATAAAACGATTCTCGAGTTTTATAAAACGATTCTCGAGTTCTATAAAACGGTTCTTCGAGTTTTATAAAACGATTCTCGAGCTTTATAAAATGATTTTTGCGGAAAGTAATGATTCCATTTTTACAGAAGTTGTCGTAGACGTTGATTTCGAGATTACGGTTTTCGACACCAACAACAATCCGTTAATTTCTAGCAACCTAACAGCCCATTCCAATCTAGCAATCTGATATACCATGATTATGACCCGCTTTTAGCCATGGTTTTGATATGTTTTTATAAGTTTTATATATGTTTTGGATTCTTTTAGGTATGTTTTCAGGTTCAGGAGCATTTTGGAGTAAAGTGATGATTTAGGTGCCCTTATGGAGCTTGAAGGAGAGTTTTCCGAGATGACAATGAAGATCAGACAACAAGGATACATATCGATCGATACACACCCTGTGTCTTCGATCGATGACGCTTCTATAGAAGATGAAGTCAAGATACTCCATCGATCGAGGTACACCATGTACCATCGATCGATATGAAGCATGGAGAACAAGTCCGACTTGGCCGACTTGAAGCCCAAGTTTTCCACATATTACAATAATGCACCTGACGAGTTTTTAACCAAATGGAACTCATATTTATAGTTATGCCTATGTGTTTTGGCAAAGCATGTTTTGTATGCGTTTAAATCCTTTTAAGTTCTTTTGTTCTTTTGATACTATTCTATACTTAGCAATAAAGTATTCTTTTCATCTTAATTCTCAAAGGTTATAGAATTCTAGATTTAGAAGAAACACACAAAGATATTTGTTGTTCCAAGAACCAAGAGTTCAATCTTCTAATCTTATGAATCTCTATTATTACCTTGCTGTTAAGAATCTCTTAGCTATGTCTGAGTAGATTCCTTTGTTAGATTTAGATTTCAAATAGTTATGAGGGATTAGCCCCAACTATGGAATGTTGAGTTGTTGATATTCATTATCCAAATGAACCCTAATGCTTACTCTAGAGTAGCTACATAGAGTATGATCATGGATGTGATTTAACTTGTTAATCATTGTCCTGAAATAGTTTGGCATCAGCTTAGATCCTCTAGGGATGTGCGAGAGCCGGTCTATGATCTTGGTGAACACAGTTTCGATTCGATCTTATGCTATATCGATTGATACTCCTATAGAGTTATCGATCGACGGCAACCCATATTGTCCGATATCGCTGTCAAAACATTGGTCGATATTGCCGGCACTAAAATCAATGGATGAGTCTATTTAGCGACTGCTATTAGATCTGTGTAAGTTCTTATATATCTTGCCAGCAATTCACTAAAACATCTGTAGCATTATAATCCTGATTATCTGAATAGCAACCTTGAATCTAACTACTTTCTTCTATTGTTTTAAAACCAAAACCTATTCTCTTGAGCAACTTATCATTGTTCACAAACTGCAATTTACTATTTTACTTAATAATCAACCTAGCATAATCACTTAGGATTATATCTATTGTGTTCCTTAGTTCCCTGTGGATTCGAACCCTAAGTACTACAACTGAACCTCTTATTTGAGAGAGTAATTCACTCCTTAGGGTTAAACATTTGAGTGATATCAAATTAGGCGCCGTTGCCGGGGAACTTTGATAGCCTTTAGATTTAATCTGATTAGGTCTAGGTTATTTTTTTGTTGTTGTCTTTTTCAGGTACATGTCCAGCAGTACTAGAAGCAACAAGAACAAACAACTTGTGTACTCAGAAGATCCTCACAACTTGGAACGTAGCATCCGCAAGACCTACGCTCCGCATCGTTCGACATCAACACTTCTTTGTCGACTGATACTTTCCTACCACAGTCGATGAGACACCTTCAACGTCGACCAATACTCTCACTGCCCCATCGCTCGACATCAACAACCGTTCGTCGACCGATACCTTTCATCCAAAATCGATCGATACACCTCACCTTACATCGATCGATACTAACTGGCGAGACATGGTAGCGCCTATTATTCTCACAACTGATGAGAATGGAGACCTGCGTGATCGAGATGGTCACCTGCGTAATGCAGCAGGCCAGAAGCTGAATGCTCAGAAGGAGATCATTCCTGAGCAAGAAACTGCACCTACAGACATCATTCAACCTGTAGAAGAGGCTAACCAAGCTAGGATTTTGGCTGACTATAACCGCCCGATTAGTTCTATTCCAACCGATCAGCCATCCGCCCTCCTGCTATTCAGAGAGGAGATTTCGAGCTTAAGCCGCAGTACTACACCCTTGTAGGACAAACACCCTTCTGTGGGTTGTCCAATGAGCATCCTATGGACCATCTGGAGAGGTTCGAGGATATCATAACCGTCATAAAAGCCAATGGAGTCCCTCAAGACTATCTTCTCTGCAAGCTTTTCAAGTACTCTCTATCTGGAGAAGATTTGCAGTGGCTGAGACAACTACCACCAGGTTCTTTCACAACCTGGAGCGACATCAAAAACGCATTCCTGCGTAACTTCTTTGATGATTCACGCGCTGAAGAATGGAGAAGAAAGATTGCTACATTCACTCAGAATCCTGAAGAATCATTCAAAGATGCATGAAACAGATTCAAGTCTTACCAAAGAGATTGCCCACACCACCGATTCAACAAAGTGCAACTACTCTGCACCTTCTATAGAGGCATCACCTTGGATTATCAAAGAGCTCTTGATACAGCTACTGATGGCAACTTCAACACCTGGAATCCACAAGAGGCTGTGAAGTTAATTGATAACTTAGCTTCCAGCAACAGCACGAAGAACTTCATGAAGACAAAAGCTACATCATTCCTTGGGAAGGAATACATCAACGAAGTGCAGGCACAGCTGGATACCATTCAGCAGTTACTAAACAAGCAAATCTGTTCAGTGGAGGATGCAGATATTGCAGGTGAAGATTATACAGAAGAAGATGTGAACTGGGTCATTGGAGCTGGTTTTCAGAGATCTGGTAACCAAGGAGGATACATAAACTTCACAAGCCAGAGAAGCAACTTCAACCAGAATTCACAGAAACCTAACACCTTCAGCAGCAGCAACCCCAACAACAACATGAGCTATGGAAACTCTTTCTACTCAAACCCACACCCACCCACCCAAGATATTAAACTGGAGGAGATGCTAGACAAGGTTCTTGAGAGTCAGCAGAAACTCCAGACATACTTCAATGGAAAGATTGACTCCGTCTAAATTCATCGCCCGTTACTTACGCGAGAAATCGTTCGTATGGTCAGGATCATGTCATAACGAAGTAACTTTCAAAAGTAAACGTAACAGGTTTTGCGAAAAGTACTTTCCTTATAGCGAAAACCAAGCTATACGATCCGACACTGGGCGGCCAATCTAAACTTTTCCTCCTCGTGACACGATCTGAAAGATCTCACTCTTTAGCCCATCGTTTCACGAGCATCCGCTCTCATTCCTCTCGTTTACATCCGAGAATGAGACCGCCCCGCAAACGACTCTGCATCGAGCTTCTTAGGATCTGTCTCCCTCGAGTAAAAAAGAAACAACTTACATACAAAGGAAAGTTTATACGAAACTTTCATCGTATAAATCAAACCTACAACGGAAAAACGTTTTCTATAAACACGGGCATACTTGGCATATCAAGCTTGACAAACGCTACTCGGCTATTGTCCGATCGCGCTTCACTTCAATGCCAAGTTTACAAACTGACTCGACCTTTTTGATAGCACGAAAGTGTCGTGGTCTAATCCTCTACCAAATACGACCTTGGCTGCGCGGCTGAACACAACCTTCACGCTAAGCCAATACGTTCAACGGATAATGCAAACTTGTCGAAAATCGGCTAAGTTCTGTATTCTCGCGATTCACTCTATTCCCGAAGCAAGTTGCCTACAAAATCCGACGTATAAGAAAACACTCGTACCAGAGCTCCTAAAGCCGTACGAATCTCGGAAGGTCAACACTTCACAAAGCACCGTAACGAAAAAACGCTTCGTTCGGGGAAAAAACTTACACGAACTCTCGGTCCTAATTGCTCTAGCACAAATCATAAAACTACCTAACATCCAAACATGAATGTAAGTTTTAATTGCGAATATCCGCAAACGAACCAAAGTGTTCCTGCAAAGCAGGGTTAAAACAAAACCCTCGCAACACCGAGCAACATCTTCGAGCCCGCAAACGTTCCGAATACGAAACGCGGCATAGAAATAAAAACCAACTTTCGGCACTGCGAGACGTCGCAGAGGCCCGGAAATTAGTTTTTCGACATAAATACCTTCCACGATAAAGTCATTTTCTTGGAAGACCTAATAGTCCGTCCGCGACTATAAAATTACGCAAAACTTCTTAACGTACGTATCCTTCGCGAAGGCCAAAACAACGTAAACATTTATCGCCTAAAAAGTTTGTTGCTGATCACAACAAACTCGCAACAGTCCTAAACAAACTTAAGTTATCTCACAGAGATAGCTCTCGAACACTCGACACAAGGGTAACAGCGCTATAAAAGAAATCCAAACTTTTGGTCAGCACTTCCGGGAAACTTAGAAATTGTTCCCAGTGAGATGCTTGGTTCCAACCAGACGAATCATATAAGCCAAGAACCTATTGCGGATTCTAAACCGGTATGGAATCAGGTTAAAATCGCAACAGGCAAAACGAAAGCCGCCTAGTCATCGCATAGCCTCAATCCGAAAGTAAACCTAGGTCTTGCCCTAAACCCAGCACACTGGTCGCTAACGTCTCAAGGCATGAATCGAGATCCTAAAGGCATGTCTCTTCGTCTATATCTAAACGCTCACTCGATTTACTAAACATCCTAAAATGGGCAAACGAACAAGGTGATACACTAAGGGAAAAAGGAATGCGAGACGACAACTCGCGGACCTCCCTCAATATCAACTCATAATCTTCCCGCTACATTCATACGAATAAAAACACGCTCTTAAAAAAGCAAACTGATTT
Source organism: Eruca vesicaria subsp. sativa (assembly GCA_932364175.1). Taxonomy (NCBI): domain Eukaryota; kingdom Viridiplantae; phylum Streptophyta; class Magnoliopsida; order Brassicales; family Brassicaceae; genus Eruca; species Eruca vesicaria. Next base: position 342,921 of record CAKOAT010236265.1, on the reverse strand, counting down.
TTAATAAAGCCGCAAAAGCGGCAGGGACTCGGCCAGTCCGAAAACTATAACGGCCACGCTCGGCAAAACCAAACGGCCTACGAGGCTAGTTTCAAGGCCGGAAAAGGTCCAGATGCCATCGAACTATGAAAGGTCTTGCTAGGAAACAGGTCATACGAACCTTAACTCCGAAACGAACTACGAAAGGCTTGATCCCCTCAAAATGGTACGTAGGCAGCCTTCACAATGCGCAACCCTAATCTTAAACGCTTTCCGCTCCATGGAGAGTGGAAAGATCACTTTCAATGGACCTTTTCAACCATTAATTCCGCCTAACTTAACTAAAACTGGCTAACCACTCGCAAGAACCTTACGCTAAAGGCTCAAGATTCTAGCGAGCTGGGGGGCTAACTGTTGGGGTCAAAATTGGTACGACGGAATCAATAGCCAAAATTCCCCGCAAAATATAAAAGGAATAGTTTTATAAAACCCGAGAAGTCGTTTTATAAAACTCAAGAAGTCGTTTTATAAAACTCGAAGATCATTTTATAAAACTCGAGAAGTCGTTTTATAAAGCTCGAAGATCGTTTTATAAAACTCGAGAAGTCGTTTTATAAAGCTTGAAGATCGTTTTATAAAACTCGAGAAGTCATTTTATAAAACTCGAAGATCATTTTATAAAACTCGAAGATCGTTTTATAAAACTCGAGCAGCCATTTTATAAAACTCGAAGATCGTTTTATAAAACTCAGGAAACCAATTTATAAAACTCGAAGATCGTTTTATAAAACTCGAAGATCGTTTTATAAAACTCGAAGATCGTTTTATTAAACTCGAAGATCGTTTTATAAAACTCGAAGATCGTTTTATAAAACTCGAGAAGCCGTTTTATAAAACTCGAATATCGTTTTATAAAACTCGAAGCTCGTTTTATAAAACTCGAGAAGCCGTTTTATTAAACTCGAAGATCGTTTTATAAAACTCGATGATTGTTTTATAAAACTCGAGAAGCCATTTTATAAAACTCGAAGATCGTTTTATAAAACTCGAAGATTGTTTTATAAAACTCGAGACGCCGTTTTATAAAACTCGAGAAGTCATTTTATAAAACTCGAGAAATCGTTTTACAAAACCGCGAGAAAACCGAAACCGCCGCAAAACGCGAACTAGTTACGACTAGTTCGCCTGCTGGCGAACTAAGCCAGCTTGGCTTAGTTCGCCAGCAGGCGAACTAGACGGTCCCCGACTAATTCTCCAGCAGGCGAACTAGAAGCTTCCAACTAGTTCGCCTGCTGGCGAACTAAGCCAAGTTCGCCAGCAGGCGAACTAGGAACCTCCCGACGAGTTCGCCAGCAGGCGAATTAGAGACTGCCTAAAGGCGAACTAAGACGTGCTGACTTTGCCCCACAGGTTCTTATCGCCTAGTTCGCCATATGGCGACCTAGCCAAGCTGAACTAGCTCGTCGTACGTCGAGCCGACCATCCCGAGCCTCGATCTCCCACATCCTTGATTCAAGGCATACGTCCTTCGACTTGATCGTATTCCGAATCACGGTCGAAATGTCTCCCGTTTCGTCTCGATCCGTCCTATCGTTCGAGTTTTACGATAAAAACCGTAAAACTTTGTTTTCTCGAAAAGAACTCGAGGAAATCGTATAAAACGGCAACGGTTAAACGAAACACCGAATATTGCCTAAACTATACGATTGATTCGAGATTTTTCGTAAAAATCGTACAAAACACGTTTTTAATAAAACCCCGAGTAAATCGTAGAAAACGGCAACGATTAATCGAAACATCGAACATTTCTTAGCGTTAAAATAAATTCGAGAAACTTATCTAAAAACGGCATCGTATCAGGAAACGATCTCGTCTAAAGTCGTAAAACGGATTTATCCCAAAACGGCTCGGAAAGTCATAAAACGAGATAAAAGCTACTCGCGACTTTAAGTGAAGTCCAACCCGAAGATACGACGACGTTTTGGCGGTTTACTCGCAGAAAGAAGATAAATGTCAAACTTGAAGATAAATGTCAAGTTTGAGTACAAATAGAAGATTTCTGCAGGAAAAAAAGGAAAGATCGAGATAAATGGAAGATTCCCATTAAACTCGAATCTGGGCGAAATGGAAAGACTAAACCGCCTAGGAAGGGAGTATATAAGCAAGAGTCATAGGGCAGAAGCAAAGGGCCAAAGTCATTTTAAACCCTTGTAATGATCGCAACGCCCTTACGCGAAATCGAAATAAGATCTACTTTTTCTTTAAATTCATTTATTACGTTTTTCATATTTTTCCGCATTTATTTGGTTACTTGTCGTTGGCTTTCGCAGAGATCCGGTTCCTCTGGAAAATTAGGGTTTTCCTAAGTTTCCTTATTTAACGAAAATCGACAAGTGTGAATTTCGGTTCCCACAGTTGTGGTTCGGCAGATAGCCGGGTCCTCCGAAAACTTAGGGTTTACTCAAAGTTTTCTTATTTACGATTCATTGACAGTAGATAAATTTCGGTTCCCAAAGTTTAGCGCTAGAAGGAGGGGGGGTCTGATCTATCTTATACCGAAGCCGCAACATGTCCAACGAAGAAACGATGACTGGTGACCAAAAACTCGCGATGAACGCGACAACGTTGATAAAACACCACCACCACAAGATGCGCCCGCGTCCAACGCTACAAACGCTAACGCCGAGACCATCGAAAAGATGCTTTTCGAGTTTAACAAAAAATCGGAAGAGTTGGAAAAGCTCATTGGTTCGCTCGCAAAACGGGTCGAAACCCTAACTGCGAAAACCAAAGCAATTCGCCCCCGCGGAACTACTAAAATCCGCGGAAGGAGGTTCGATTCCGTGACTCCTATAGATCGCCCCAGAACCGAGTAGGGTAACTTACCAGAGAAGGATTCCGGAAACGACAACCCTGACGCGACGCTAAACGAATCGGAAAAATCTCCTACTCGCGAATAGGAGACCGAGGGAGACGACATCGAAAAGGTTAACCTGGAAACGAGTGACCAAGCCGACTCGTCAGACGAGGACGCCGACGTCCATCCTTGGAGAAGAAAAACTCGCAGCCCTCCACCGGAGTCTTCTCCCGAGCGTTCTCTTACTGGAGACGAGGAGGAACTCGAATTTGCGCTATACGCAAAAACTACCGAGGAGCGATCTCCGGTTACTCGCAGCAAACGCTGACGAGGTCTGAAAACTGCTGACGATCTGACCGAGATTCGCGATCTCCGCGAGTACAACACTAAAATGGCCGCAGCAGTAAAAGCGGTGAAATCTCAGATTGATCACGCTACCAGCACCGCACCCGAAATCGATTGCCTTCTGTATGAATCCCGGAAAACGCCCTTCACAGCTCGCATCACCGAGGTCAAGCTCCCCGATCCCGGGAAACTTAAGGTGCCAACCTACGACGGGACGTCTGTTCCCAAAGCGCACCTGCAAGCCTTCCAGATTACCATGGGACGAGCCAAAATCAAGGATCACAAAAAGGACGCAGGCTACTGCCGTCTTTTCGTCAAAAACCTAAAAGGAGCAGCCTCGAGTGGTTCGCCAAACTTAGGCGGAATTCGATCGGAAGTTTCCGCCAACTCGCTTCCGAATTCCTGAAGCAATACTCGATGTTCATCAATCCAGAAACCTCCGACGCCAATCTCTGGAGCTTGTCGCAAAAGGATGACGAATCCCTCCGCGATTTCATGAGAAGATTCAAACTCGTCATGGCTAGGGTTAGCGGAATCAGCGACAAAGCGCCATCAACGCGCTAAGGAAATCGCGGACGATCCAGGACGATCCGCAAATGGATAACTCTCGAGAAACCGCGGACGATCCAGGACGCGCTCCATAAGGCTACCGATTATATAACCATCGAGGAGGAGACTAAAATCCTGTCCAAAAAGCATAAGCCTACGAAAACATCCGCAAAGGATAACGCGTCCGAGCAGAAGCAGAAAAAGAAGAACTCTCGTAATGACAAGTTCGTCCATCACGAGGGGCATGATCTCCAAGGGGCGCACAACTACTCCATTAACTCCAGCTCGGTACAAGGGCGGACTATGGGTAACACGTGGACGAGAAATTCAAATTACGATGAGAATTCTTTCTGCGACCTCCACCAATCCCGTGGACATTCTACCGTGAACTGAAAAGTTCTTGGCGCCAGACTTGCCGCAAAACTGATCGCGGGAGAACTCTCCGAGGTATCCAGCGTCAAGGACCTCATCCGCGATTCAGACCGGCTCCCAAAAAATGACAGGAACTCGCGAGCGGAAACTCCGCCTCAGGGGAACCAGCTGGGCGAGAAACGCGGACGAAGGCAAGACGAGAAGGGAAACGATGCTAGCCGCTGAAAAATCAACATGATTATCAGTGAATCCCAGTTTTACAACGACACCATCTTGTCTATCAAATCCTACCAACGCAAAGCCGAAACCGGCTCGAATTGGAAGGTGCCGTCGGACGATACTCCAGAGGGGGTGATCTCATTCGACGACGCTGAAACCGGCGGAATCGACCAACCACATGCCGATCCCCTTGTCATCGACTTAGTGATAAGCGACTTAGAAGTCGCTCGAATTCTTGTCGATACCGGAAGTACCGTAAACGTGATCTTCTGCAACACGTTAACGCACATGGGAATAGATCTCTCGGACGTCGAACCAATTCCAAAACCGCTAACCAGCTTTTCCGGTGAGACATCCATGACCTTGGGATCAATCCGACTACCGGTGGCAGCCAAAGAAGGGACGAAAATCGTCAACTTCGCGGTAGTTGACTTCCCGGCCATCTACAATGTGATCTTGGGCACGCCTTGGATAACTTCCATGAAGGCGGCCCTATCGACATATCACTTAGGCATCAAATTCTCGATTCCTACGGGAATCGCAGCAATCTGGGGATGCCAAAGACAATCGCGATCCTGCTTCCTGGCCGAACACAAGCTGAGGCAATTGGCGGTCGCAATCGTGAAACAAAAACGGGCAATTGTTACTCCCCCGCCCGCGGAAGACGACTCAAAACAAGCAACGGTCGAGAAACAACAAGTTTCCGCGCCCACCGCTTCTACCCAGCCGGTGGAGACAACTCGGACAAAGACATCGATCCAGCGACTGAAGTGATCGAAAAGTCTGCGACAGCCGAGTAAGCATACTCGCACAAACAATCAGAAGTACGAGATGGCTTGATTTCTGAAAGGAATACGTAGGCAGTTTGCCTAAAGACGAGTTCAGCTATCCCCCTTTCTAAAAGGGGGGGGGGAGTGGGTGCGTATACGAGTATTTGCATACTCCCAAATTTTTAGAACTTTCATTTTGTAATCAAAAAATTTTCGAAAATTTTTTAATAAAGATAAAGTTAGAATATTACAAAATCTCCGCTAGTATCAAAACGCAAAAAAAAAAATTCCAAACATCAGGAAATTACTTCAGCAGTAACAACTACTTAATCGTTTCTACGAAACTTGTACACCAAACTATTATCGAAAAGAACCGGCGAGACGTCGCCTAAATTCTCAAGAAAAATATCTCACTAAATCCGTCCGCGACTATAAAAACAAAAACGCTCGGCGATTGGCCCTTTCGAGCACGCTAGCCGTCCTAAACAAACGCACCGACCTATTGGTCCTCATACATCCGACTAGGATAAAATAGCGCGCTATAAAAGAAAATCCAAATTTTTGGTCAGGACTTCCGGGCAACTTAGAAATTGTTCCAGGTGAGATGCTTGATTCCAACCATACGAATAGTATAAGCCGAGAATCTATCGCGGATTCTAAATAGGTATGGAATCAGGTTAAAATTGCAACAGGCAAAACGAAAGCCGACTAGTCATCACATAGCCTCAATCCGAAAGTTTACCTAGGTCTTGCCCTAAACCCAGCACAATGGTCTCTAACGTCTCAAGGCATGAATCGAGATCCTAAAGGCATGTCTCTTCGCCACATATAAACACTCGCGAAAATCGAAACCTTCCGAGTTAACGAACAGGACGATTTACACCAAGAGTTAGATGCGAGACGACAACTCGTATTCTTCCCTCTACATCTAAAACGAAAGCAAATTTCATACTTAGAAAATACTTTTTATTAGAAAGTCTTAAAATACACACCGCCCAACGGCAGGGATTCAAAGCCACCAACGACCAGTCCCAAAAAAACATTACAACGACATCATACTGCAATAACATCACACATTGAAGTCATGAAACACAGACGCCGACCCCTGGCCAATGTTAGCATCGAACCATGTTTGATCAACTACGCCGTCCGCATCCGGAATCTCAGGCCCGACCTCGGCCGAATCCGGCGACACCACGATGGGGTTCCACTGATCCCACATACGCGCCCTAAGATAAAAAAGTTTGGGTTGCATGTCTCTCCTCTGATCCAGATGCTTCCTCTGCGCGGAGTATTCTTCAATAAACGAATACCCTTTGTTCAGAGTAAGAGACAACCCATGAACAACACCGCGACATTCGCGATAATTACCATGCACCCGTTGAGCAACTTCAGCGTCCGAATAACCAGTTGCAAATCGCTCACGACGGGCCTTCATCTCCTCAGCAATCTCTCTTTTGCCTGCACGACTAGCGCGACAAATTCTTTGTTCAGAAAGTTCCCTGGCACGGCAATAGCTAACTGCACACTCGTCCTTCACGCGAGCTATCTCCCTCTCAACCATTTCTTCGGCTTGGTTAGCCTCAACCTCCGCCCGAAGACGAGCAACTTCTTTTTCAGCCATATCTGCTCGGAACTCGGCAAGAAGAGCTTCAGCACTACGGCTATCTAGGGCCCGGCTCATGACAAGGAAACCCTGCCAAAGAAAAAATGAATAAGAGAGATCATCCGATAATAAAATCGCTCGAAAAATATAAACACAAACCTCTTTAGCTTGCTCAGACCCTCTATTAAACTCCAGAACTTGATCATGATCAACGCCCGGAAAATTGGAGGTCGATGATCCGCCCGCATTCGCCCAAACACCTTCTTCCGCTTGGCTGTCAAGGAAGTCCTTGACAATATTGTCGGGAGAGGCCGTACGTTCGGATTCGTCATCTTCAACAACCGAATGTTTATCCTTTCGAGATCTCGACTTACCCCTCCTCGTTGAGGGAACATACGGGATAAATTCTCCTATGAACGGATCCTCTTCATGAATCGGAGAATCTGCGAAAAGCCGAGATCGGAAGAGAGCAACCACGTGGCGGACACGCTGTGGAGAGAAGTCAGCTGACTGATCGATAATCCCAGCCTATGAAGATATCGAACAATGATCTCCGGGATCGGAAACCATAAATGGCATTGCTGCAAAAATACATTGTAGCAGGTAAAAAATCCATCAGGCGCATCCTTTTCGCTCTCCCCGGCAAGTGGGAGGCGAAACTCGACCGCTTCTGGGACTCGGCAAAACTCTCGCATGGATTCGATACTGTTAGGAGGAGCTGAACTCAGACATCAAGAAGCTCGATCGGCGTCCAACAAAGCTGGAACCCAAATCCCAGGCCTAGCGGACCCCGACTCGTCTCCTAGGGCCCAATAAGCCACACGGTCTACTGGATCAGTTGATGGAAATGAGTACTCCTCTTTCCGAACCGAAACTCGAGGTTGCAAACTCTTTACCTCGGAGCTGCGACAATCGGAACTGGTTGAGGAACGAGTTCTCCTTTTTGAAAACATGCTTGAAAACTTTGAGAAAAGCAAACTCAAAAGAAGTAGAGAGAAAATTTCTTGGATAAAATGTGGAGAATGAAGTGAAGAATTCAAAAATTTACTACACATACTTATAGGAAAAAGTTTACTATTCACCATTGGACTTTTGGCCATTAAAGTTCCGCCTAATTCTACCAAACTCGCCAAACAAGCTCGATCCGCTCGCAAGAACTCCATGATTCTTACGAGCTGGGGGGCTAACTGTTGGGGTCAAAATCGTTACGACGAAATCAATAGCCAAAACTCCCCGCAAAAAAGATAAAAGAAACCGTTTTATAAAACTCGAAGAATCGTTTATAAAACTCGAAGAATTGTTTTATAAAACTCGAGAAATCGTTTTATAAAACTCGAAGAATCGTTTTATTAAACTCGAAGAATCATTTTATAAAACTCAAAGAATCGTTTTATAGAACTCAAAGAATCGTTTTATAAAACTCAAAGAATCATTTTATAAAACTCAAAGAATCGTTTTATAAAACTCGAGAAATCGTTTTATAAATCCAAAAGAGATTTCCGAACAAAGGAAATCCGCGAAAAATTCGTAAGATCGTTATCTCGGAAAAATGAAACAAACGTCGATTACACGATCGTTCGAGTTAACCACAAAACCGCGAAAAACCGAAACCGCCATAAAACGCGAGCTAGTCCCGACACGAGTAGCTTGCCCAACGGTGAGCTAGCCAGCTGGCTTAGCTCACCGTTGGGCGAGCTAGAAGCTTCCCGGGCAGCTCACTAAACGGCGAGCTAAACCTGTCCGGTTCGGCTCGCCGTACGTCGAACCAACCATCCCGAGCCTCGATCTCCCGCATCCCCGATTCAAGGCTTACGTCCTTCGACACGATCGTGTTCCGCACCATGGTCGAAATGTCTCCCGTTTCGTCTCGATCCGTCCTATAATTCAAGTTTTACGAGAAAAACCGTAAAACTTTGTTTTCTCGAAAAGAACTCGAGGAAATCGTATAAAACATCAATGGTTAAACGAAACACCGAACATTTCCTAAACTATACGATTTATTAGAGGTTTTTCGTAAAAATCGTAAAAACACGTTTTTAATAAAAACGTCGAGTGAATCGTAAAAACGACAACGATTAACCGAGAAACGAACGTAGCTAAACTTTACGATTAACTCAGGGAATTTACTAAAAATGGCATCAGATCAGGAAACGATCTCGTACAAAGTCGCAAAACGGATTTATCGCAAAACGGCTTGTAAGGTCCTAAAACGTGATAAAAGCCCATCTCGTGATCTTAACGAAATCCAACCAGAAGATACGATAAAGTTTTAACGATTTATTCGCAGAAGGAAGTTAAATGTCAAGTTTGAAGATAAAAGGCAAGTTTGAAGATAAATAGAAGATTTCCGCGGGAAAAAAGGAAGGATCGAGATAAATGGAAGATTCCCGATAAACTCGAATCTAGGCGAAATGGAAAGACTAAACCGCCTAGGAAGGGAGTATATAAGCAAGAGGCATAGGGCAGAAGCAAAGGACACGATTTTCAGAGCTTTCACCACCAAGCTTAGCATTTAGGAATATTTCCGTGTTCTTTTAGCGATCTGCGTCTCAACTAGGGTTTTCGGTCTTAGACTTCTAGTGTTAGGGATTTCGCCGACGGCTCACGCAGCTAAGGCCACTCTCGTTGTAACAGTTCTTACGCTGATTCGGAATAAAAGCCTTCTTGCTCTCAATCTCGTTCGTTCTTACTTTAATTTTAAGTTCATAGTTTTCTTAATCATCGTTGTGCGGTTCTGCAGATAGCCGGGTCCTCTGGAAACATAGGGTTTACTCAAAGCTTCCTTATTTATGATTCATTGACAGTAGGTGAATTTTGGTTCCCACAATATTCATTATCCAAATGAACCCTAATGCTTACTCTAGAGTAGCTACCTAGAGTATGATCATGGATGTGATTTAACTTGTTAATCATTGTCCTGAAATCCTTTGGCATAAGCTTAGATCCTCTAGGGATGTCGAGAGCCGGTCTATGATCTTGGTGAACAAAGTTTCGATTCGATCTTGTGCTATATCGATCGATACTCCTATAGAGTTATCGATCGACGGCAACCCATATCGTCTGATATCGCTGTCAAAACATCGCTCGATATTGCCGGCTATAAGATCAATGGATGAGTCTATTTAGCGACTGATATTAGATCTGTCTAAGAATCGAAGTTCTTATATATCTTGCAAGCAATTCACTAAAACATCTGTAGCATTATAATCCTGATTATCTGAATAGCAACCTTGAATCTAACTACTTTCTTCTATTGTTTTAAAACCAAAACCTATTCTCTTGAGAAACTTATCATTGCTCACAAACTGCAATTTACTATTTTACTTAATCAACCTAGCATAATCACTTAGGATTACATATGTTGTGTTCCTTAGTTCCCTGTGGATTCGATCCCTAAGTACTACAACTGAACCTCTTATTTGAGAGAGTAATTCACTCCTTAGGGTTAAACATTTGAGTATATCACAATCCTAACAATTCATTCCATCATTACACTTAGTCATTTTTGATTTAAACATTTACTTTACTTTTTACTCATCTTCGACCTGAAGGTCTATCATGGCCGAAGCCAACATACTCGACCTGTAGGTCCATCATGACCAAAGCCAACATACTCAATCCGTAGGTCCATCATTGCCGAAGCCAACATACTCAACCTGTAGGTCCATCATGGCCGTAGCCAACATACTCGACCCGTAGGTCCATCATGGCCGTAGCTATCATACACGACCCGTAGGTCCATCATACTTTCCTCATTAACTTCATATCATAATCAGTTTTCTTACAAAAATTACCTTTAATTTATCATTTACTTCTAGGTCAAATCTATGTTCTTCGCATAAACATTTCCATTCATTTTACTATCAAACAAACAATCTAGCATGCTTTTTATCCTACGAATGCGAAGAACGTTCTTCGGTTCCTGAAATTACTTTAAAAATGAAGAACGAACTTTCCATATAACGCAACATCTGTTCATACATCCTAGCATACTCAGATCTAACTCCCTAATATTTATGCTATCGAGATGCCACGAATCACATCCCCACCTTAGCTGAATCTCTAGAATTTGAAGACTCTGAACTTCCTTGCGTTTTCTGGTGAAGAACTTCTCTGATTCTTTTCGTTTGATCCTTCTTGAAATCTTCTTTTTAGAACTTCGTTTTTCCTCTAACTTCTCTCTATGTTTTATTTATATGGTGTGTGAGAAATGAAATTTTGAGGTCTCCTTTTATACTAATTTCTAGACATTTTCACCAAGTCGGATATTTAGTGCTCCTTCTTTATTTAGCTTGGTCAAACTTTGCCATCAATATTCGAAAAATCTCTACGCTTCTTTCCTTATATGAATCTCGTTATCCCGATATTTCTTCGGTAAAATTTCTCCAATGATGACCAGTCAAACTTTCCTTAGTGTGAACCAGCATTGTCCAGCAGCCAAACATTCCTTACTCAGCCATGCAGTCTCGACCTTTCCTTACGTACGCTCAAATAATAATGATTTGATTTGCATTATTTCAACTATTAAAATCGGTCGTTCTGCTCTTCTTCTCTACCAAAACATTTACCTTCATGTGTCTCATCGCATCTGTTACTAGATTAATGTTCTTCAAGTGGTGGCTATCTCCTAATCATAGTTCATGACTATATCTATTTGTCTTTTATGTCTTGGTTCATCTCCGGCTGACATTACGGTCTCATCCTTGACTTCTTGTACTCCACCACGCTTCCATGCGCAACTCTGATCAGAGTCAGTAGGTCAATTTGATAAATGCTCCCTCACTCCGTGCTCTCATCTCGTATGTCACGACATTTACTCCCAACATTCTCAACATCTCCTTCAACCCTTCTGATGGATTGTACTATCACTGCCATACTCATCCGCCGCACTTTCGGAACTACATAACTTCCCTTTTATTGTGTCGCTCACCATACTCCACTAATCTTATTGGATTCTTTGTCCACAGCCAGTTGTAGTTGTCATGACCTTTCTTTGATTCGGACACCTCTTCCTTTGGACGTCAATCACTTAAGAACCCAAATGCCCGTGTTTCTAAAACTTCTATTGCTTAAATTCCATGATGAAATCCTTTTTTTTTTTGCTTTCTTATCCTTTCTATCCACATTCATCAAAACAAATATGTGATAGCACATTCGTACAACAATTAACTCCAGCCTTAGATGCATTCATTCAAAAATACCCTAATTGGACTTTACTAACATTGACATACCCAAATGCACTCTTCCTGAACCATAAACCCTTCATTAATGTATGTCATCCACCATACTTCACATTATTTTGGCGTCAAAATATTTAATGGTTTAACCAATTTGCATATCCTTTTACTAACAACGATTCTTACCCACTCATCCAACAAAGTTTATGTTCGCGTTGAACTCTTCATCCTTGGCCAAATGCATTGGTCATAACAGTTTCTTAATCCGCCTGACGTTTCCTTTTACACTGCACTTGTGAACCCAATTAACATTCTTCTGACAACTTGACTTGCTTACTTTCCTTGAAAACCTTGCTTCCATCACCTTTCTACCAACATTCAATACCTCTCTCTACTCAAATTCTGCTTTCGTGATGGTCCTAAGGATACTTTGTACTTGTTTCCTATCATCTATTCCATTCTTATGGCTGATACTAATGATATCTCAAATTTTTTACTTGTTTTTATGAACTACCATCTTCCCTTGTTGAGATACCTTGACATTATCTAATTCATGTTAACTCGGAATTGATCCAACAAGTTCATTCAAATAATTTCTTTGAACCATTGGTCAAGTAACACAACAAGACTATTAAATATGTCTGCACTTTCCACCATCTTTGAAACATCTTAAGAAATGAAATGCGACTTGAAAATCTCCATGTATGATACCCGACCAAATCTGATATCTTCCTGGAACTCATTCTTATGTGACTGAAAACTTCCTGTCACACAAGGAATGCAACTTTTATAGCCAAAAAAAGTTTGGCCTTCACCACCACGTCACTAACAAGCAGATCAACTACGTCCTTGTATCCAGCTTGTGTATCCATGGTACCATCACTACAAGAAATAAGGGTTTTAATAGCATTGTAAGATAGCATTTAATTAGTTTTTGCTATTGTATGTTGGTGGGTGGAAATATAATAGCGTTTCACTAACTAAAACGCTACTATATCCGGAGCGGCAAAATGAAATTTGGAAGCGCGTATTGTTTTGAGATTTTGATCTTTGTATTATAGCACAGAGAAAGAATAAACGCTATAGTATTTTCAACCGCGTATTTTTTTATTAAAACCCGGGAAATGAAAAAAAAAATTGGGGACGAAAATTTCATTGACCAAACAAAAGCAGTCTTCTTCGTACATGCAATTTCATTAATCCATTCTTCATTTTCTCTCTCAAAAAAATTTGGGTGTTCTTCGTTCATCCCTTTCCGATTCATCAATCGTCTTCTTTCAATCTCAGGTTCGTCTCTTATTAACCCTCTGATAGACTTCTACGGATGTGTTAGGATCAAAGGTAATTCCATTAGCAGATATACTTAGGTTTGTGTTTTGAAATTCAACACGATCACTAACCATATGCATTATGAATTTAGCGTACTAGTGAAGATGATCTTGAAAGGTGCAAAATCTACGATTGGGTTAATGGCGTTGAGCTAGTCGCTGAAGGTTATATGGGTTCCACAGACCCACATG
>CAKOAT010236265.1:266852-317125 GCA_932364175.1 Eruca vesicaria subsp. sativa | reverse complement strand
TGAAAGATATAAAAATAAAAACGAGATTGAAAGCAAGAAGGATTCTTATTCCGAATTCGCGTAAGAACGGTTACAACGAGAGTTGCCTTAGCTGCGTGAGCCGTCGGCGAAATTCCTAGTTCTAGCAATCTAAGACTAAAACCCTAGTTGAGACGCAGCTCGATAACGAAAACGGAAAATTGCCTAAATGCTAAGTTTGCTGGTGAAAGCTCTGAAAACTCTTCCCTCAGCTTCTGCCCTATGCCTCCTCCTTATATACTCCTCCTTAGGCGGTTTTAGTCTTTCCATTTTGCTCGAAACCGAATATTTCGGGAACTTTCCATATCTGTCGATCCTTCCTTTTCTTCTGCGGAAATCTTCTATTTATCTTCAAACTTGCCTTTTATTTTCCGTCTGCGAGTAGACCGTCAAAGCGTTATCGTATCTTCGGGTTTGATTTCGTTAACGTCGCAAGATAGGTTTTTATCGTGTTTTAGGACCTTTCGGGCCGTTTTACGATAAAAATCGTTTTACGACTTTAACGAGACCGTTTCCTGATCTGATGCCGTTTTTTTATTAAAGAACGCGTTTTTTATAATCTTAAAGAAGAATCTCGGATAAATCGTATAGTTTAGGCGACGTTCGGTGTTTTGATTAACCGTTACCGTTTTATACAATTTCTTCGTGTTCTTTTCGGGAAAACGGAGTTTTACGGTTGTTAACGTAAAACTCGAACGATAGGACGGATCGAGACGAAACGGGAGACGATTCGACCGTGATTCGGAATAAGATCGTGTCGAAGGACATATGCCTTGAATCAAGGATGTGGGAGATCGAGGCTCGGGATGGTCGCCTCGACGTACGACGAGCTAGTTCAGCTTGGCTAGGTCGCCATATGGCAAACTAGGCGAAAGGAACCAGTGGGGCAAAGTCAGCACCTCTTAGTTCGCCCAATGGCGATCTAGCCGGGACGGGACTAGTTCACCCATCGGCGAACTAGCCGAGTATCTCCTAGTTTGCCCATCGGCGAACTAAGCCGGGCCGGCTTAGTTCGCCGATGGGCGAACTAGTCGAGTGCCTCCTAGTTCGCCTATCGGCGAACTAAGCCGGCTCGGCTTAGTTCGCCCGTTGGCGAACTAGTCGTGACTAGTTCGCGTTTTATGGCTGTTTCGGTTTTTTGCGGTTTCGTAAAACGATTCTTCGAGTTTTATAAAACGATTCTTCGAGTTTTATAAAACGATTCTCGAATTTTATAAAACGATTCTTCGGGTTTTATAAAACGATTCTTCGAGTTTTATTAAACGATTCTCGAGTTTTATAAAACGATTCTTCGAGTTTTATAAAACGATTCTCGAGTTTTATAAAACGATTCTTCGAGTTTATAAAACGATTCTTCGAGTTTTATAAAACGATTCTCGAGTTTTGTAAAACGATTCTTCGAGTTCTATAAAATGATCTTCGAGTTTTATAAAACAGCTTCTCGAGTTTTATAAAACGATCTTTGAGTTTTATAAAATGGCTTCTCGAGTTTTATAAAATGATCCTCGAGTTTTATAAAATGATCTTCTAGTTTTATAAAACGGCTTCTCGAGTTTTATAAAACGATCTTCGAGTTTTGTAAAACGGCTTCTCGAGTTTTATAAAATGATCCTCGAGTTTTATAAAACGATTCTCGAGTTTTATAAAACAATTCGTCGAATCTTGTCAAACGATTCTCGAGTTTTATAAAACGATTCTTTGAGTTTTATAAAACGATTCTCGAATTTTATAAAACAATCCTCGAGTTTTATAAAACGATTCTCGATTTTTATAAAATGATCCTCAGGTTTTATAAAACGATTCTCGAGTTTTATAAAACGGTCCTCGAGTTTTATAAAACGATCCTCGAGTTTTATAAAACGATTCTTCGGGTTTTACAAAACGATTCCTTTTATATTTCTGCGGGGAGTTTCGGCTGTTGATTCCGTCGTACCGATTTTGACCCCAACAGTTAGCCCCCAAGCTCATAAGAATCTTGAGCCTTTAGCGTAAGGTTCTTGCGAGTGGTTAACCAGTTTTAGTTAAGTTAGGCGGAATTAATGGTCGCGAAGGTCCGTTGAAAGAGATCTTTCCACTCTCCAGGGAGCGGAAAGCGTTTAAGATTAGGGCTGCGCCTTGTGAAGGCTGCCTACGTACCCTTTTGAGGGGATCAAGCCTTTCGTAGTTCATTTCGGAGTTAAGGTTCGTATGACCTGTTTCCCAGCCAGACCTTTACGGTCTAGTTATATGTTTATCGAGCATATTGATGTCGATGGCATCTTGACCTTTGCCGGACTTGAGACTAGCCTCGTAGGCCGTTTGGTCTGGCTGAGCGTGGCCGTTATAGTTTTCGGACTGGCCGTGTGCGGCTCTGAGTCCCTGCCTCTTTTGAGAGCGTGTTTTTATTCGTATGAATGTAGCGGGAAGATTATGAGTTGATATTGAGGGAGGTCCGCGAGTTTTCGTCTCGCATTCCTTTTTCCCTTAGTGTATCGCCTTGTTCGTTTGCCCGTTTTAGGATGTTTTGTAAATCGAGTGAGCGTTTAGATATAGACGAAGAGACATGCCTTTAGGATCTCGATTCATGCCTTGAGACGTTAGCGACCAGTGTGCTGGGTTTAGGACAAGACCTAGGTTTACTTTCGGATTGAGGCTATGCGATGACTAGTCGGCTTTCGTTTTGTCTGTTGCGATTTTAACCTGATTCCATACCGATTTAGAATCCGCGATAGGTTCTCGTCTTATATGATTCGTCTGGTTGGAACCGAGCATCTCACCGGCAACAATTTCTAAGTTGCCCGGAAGTGCTGACCAAAAGTTTGGATTTCTTTTATAGCGCTATTACCCTTGTGTCGGGTGTTTGAGAGCTATCTCTGCGAGATAACTTAAGTTTGTTTAGGACTGTTGCTAGTTTGTTGTGATCAGCAACAAACTTTTTAGGCGATAAATGTTTACGTTTTTTGGCCTTCGCGAAGGATACGTACGTTAAGCAGTTTTGCGTAATTTTATAGTCGCGGACGGACTGTTAGGTCTTCCAAGATATGACTTTATCGAGGAAGGTATTCGTGTCGAAAAACTAATCTTCGGGCGTCTGCGACGTCTCGCAGTGCCGAAAGTTGGTTTTTATTTTATATACCGCGTTTCGTGTTCGGAACGTTTGCACAGTGTTGCGAGGGTTTTGTCTTAACCCTGCTTTGCAGGAACACTTTGGTTTGTTTCCGTATATTCGCAATTAAAACTAACATTCCTGTTTGGATGTTAGGTAGTTTTATGATTTGTGCTAGAGCAATTAGGACCGAGAGGTCGCGTAAGTTGTTTCCCCGAAACGAAGGGTTTTTCGTTACAGTGCTTTGTGAAGTGTTGACCTTCCGAGATTCGTCCGGCTTTAGGAGATCTGGTACGAGTGTTTTCTTATACGTCGGATTATGTAGGCAACTTGCTTCAGGGGTAGAGTGAATCGCGAGAATACAGAACTTAGCCGATCTTTGACAAGTTTGGATTATCCGTTGAACGTATTGGCTTGGCGTGAAGGTTGTGTTCAGCCCCACAACCAAAGTCGTATTTGGTAGAGGATTAGACCACGACACTTTCGTGCTATCGAAAAGGTCGAGTCGGTTTGTAAACTTGGCGTTGAAGTGAAGCGCGCTCGGACAATAGCCAAGTAGCGTTTGTCGAGCTTGATATGCCAAGTATTCCCGTGATTATTGAAAACGTTTTTCCATTGTAGGTTTGATTTATACGATGAAAGTTTCGTATAAACTTTCCTTTGTATGGAAATTGTTTTTTTTTTTACTCGAGGTAGACAGATCCTAAGAAGCTCGATGCAGAGCCCGTGCGGAGTCGTTTGCGGGCGGTCTCTTTCTCGGATGTAAACGGGAGGAATTAGAGCGGATGCTCGTGAACCGATGGGGCAAAGAATGGGATCTTTTCAGATCGTGTCGCGAGGAGGCAAATTTTAGATTGGCCGCCCAGTGCCGGATTGTATAGCTTGGTTTTTGTTATAAGGAAAGTTTTTTTCGCAAAACCTGTTACGTTTACTTTCGAGAGTTACTTCGTTATGACATGATCCTGACTATACGAAGGATTTCTCGCGTAAGCAACGGGCGATGAATTTAGTAAATCGACGCGATGCATTGGGTTAGCAATGTTTCCGCAGATTTTTCGAGAAACCTTTCCGCTTAGTTTTTGATTCTTCGGTGATAGTTTTTTCGGAGTCACTCGTGGAGTTTTACCAAAAGTTATTTCACCGAGATCTAGTCGCAAAATGTTTTAGCGGGTTTCTCGGGCGGAATGAATCACATGATCAGAAATAGGATCAGTCAGCGAGAAGGGAGGACGTGTTCCCTATTGCTGCTTTGTGTTCTCGATCTTTCTTTCGCCGCAAATGTTCTTGACATTATTCCGTGACTCACTTGGTTTGACGGAAAATGAGATCAATACTTTGATGCCTAAAGATTTCGACTCTTATACTTGTTTTATCAAGTTTGAGAAGATTTTTATGACTTCGGAAAATAATCGAGTTTCGCTCTGAAGTTTCACAGAGATTTTCTAACCGCATGATTC
Organism: Eruca vesicaria subsp. sativa; assembly: GCA_932364175.1. Lineage (NCBI taxonomy): Eukaryota > Viridiplantae > Streptophyta > Magnoliopsida > Brassicales > Brassicaceae > Eruca > Eruca vesicaria. The sequence goes on along the minus strand of CAKOAT010236265.1, from coordinate 312,565 downwards.
CGACGAGAGATGCTGTATATTCCTCGAGATTATTTCCCAGACAGTTTGGATCAGTCTTAGCACTTAGACGGTTTTTAGATTGTCGTTTGCTTTTGGGATGATTTCGACGAGGCGTCGCATCGTCCGAATATTTTTCCGCTTATTTTAGAAAGCGTTTTCATGATGCGAGGAAAAATGTTCGGCGAAAGAAGAAAGACGAGTTTCATTTGAAGGATTTGGATGATCGATAATCCGGGTCGATTAAAGACCATGGTGGATCGGAGATGACTTGGAGTATGTCTGATTTACGAGAACTTCTAGGAGCGAGTCGGTTTTAAGACGACGTCAGCGTCTCTAGCTTCTTCTTTCTTTTAGGAAATTAGTACGTTTGAATGCGTGGCGATCGTTTCTCGGTTGTACGAGAGATTGGATCGGTTTGCGAGTTATGCCTGAATGGTTAGAGAACAACAAATTGAGATAGACAAAAATTGCTTACGACTTAGCACGCTAGACTATCTTCTAAATTCTAAGTTCTCTAGGTTTCTTGGCAGTTTACAAGACGTTTTCGTTTCTTACCTACGAGAAATTAGAAGTCTAATAAAATTTTCGAATCGGACATACCTTAGCTTCATCGATGATTTGGGGTCGTCTATTCTTTGTTCTTCGTCTTTTGACTTACCGGTCTTCGACGAATTACTAGCGAGAGTATCAGAGCGGGGAGAAGACTTTACCATCGGAGCTCGTGTTCTTGTTTCTTCGTACTGCTGGTTTTATTTGACCGACTAGGTGCGCTTTGTATATCAAAAAAATCAATCACGTGTTTATGATTGGGTGTTTTCGACTTAGCGTGGCAGAGTTTCGTACAATCGGATTAGGTTTAGAGAGTTCAGATTTCTCGTATAGTTTAGGCAACTTTGGTGTTAAGTCAACCGTTGCCGTTTTAGACGATTGATTCGAACTTATACGAAGAAATAAGTCTTTGCGGTTTTATCGTAAAATCCCGATGGAAATTCCGGTTCAGACGAAACGAGAATTAGTGCGATTAAGACTTCGAGAGAACTTGAGGATTGGTTCAGCTGGACGTAAGGCAAGTCGGGTGAACCCTTTCAGCTCGTCGTGTGGCGATCTGGATTGTAAGAACCCTTGGGTCGAAGCCAGCGTCTCTTGGGCGAGCCAGGCGCTTGGGTCAGCTCGCTGTATGGCGAGCTAGCTAGCTCTACGTTCGGCGAGCTAAGACGCTTGGCGCGGGTGATCTCGATTCGTCGAGTTGACTTGTTTTCGTCGTAAAATTTCAACGGAAAGTCCGATTGAGATGAAACGAAAAGCGTCTCGATCAAGATTCGAGATTGAGATGTTTCGATCCATGGAGCTTGTCCAACTTGCCTAATGGTGAGTCGGCGAGCACAGTCCCGATTCATCAAACTATCTTGTTTTCGTGGTAAAACCTCAACAAAAACTTTGATTGAGACGAAACAAAAAGCAGTGCGATTATTGTTTAGAGTACGGTCCGGCTCACCATAGCTATGAGTTGGATTGTGCGGACCCTCGGGAAAAAGTCAGTGCCTCTGGGACGAGGTGGAAAGCCGTTCAGCTCGCCAAGATGGCAAGCTAGGTTGGTTGGCCAACTCACCGTCATTTTGGCTGGATAGTATTTCACGATTCTGCGAGTAGCCTAATGTTCTTCCGCGAGCAACCTAGGGTTTTATCGCGAATAACCTAGGGTTTTTCCGCGAGTAACCTAGGGCTTTCTCCGCGAGTAACCTAGGGCTTTCTCCGTGAGTAACCTAGGGCTTTCCCGCGAACAACCTAGGGTTTTGCCGCGAATAACCTACGGTTTTTCCGCGAGTCACCTAAGGCTTTCTCCGCGAGTAACCTAGGGTTTTTCCGCGAACAACCTAGGGTTTTGCCGCAAATAACCTACGGTTTTTCCGTGAGTCACCTAAGGATTTTTCCGCGAACATCCTAGGGTTCTCCGGGAGTATCCTAGGATTTATTTCGCGAGTAAGTTACAGTTTGTTCCGCGGTTTCTTGGAGAGCATGTTTTATTTTTCCGAAAGGTTCTCGGAAAACGTCTTTTGCTTAACGCGTGAGATTTGTCCAACTCGAAAATAAGAAAAACACTATGGGGTTTGATAGATTTTATCGTTGCCCTTAGTGATCTGAGATAGAAATCGTGAGCTTGTTTTGTTGCTCTTTCCGTGGCGAAGAGTCGCGATTAGGTTTTCGATTTTGTCGAGTACTACAGCGTTTGCGCGAGCGTTGGCTGTAGGAGCAGTCGCTGCTGGAGTTGTTTTACCAGCGTCTTTTTGCGAGTTGCGACTTTGTCGTTCATACATCCAGACATCGTTTTCGTCAAGCGTTTTGCGGCTATGAGTAAGAGTAATCCGACCCCCCCTCCTTCTAGCGCCAAACTGTGGGAACCGAAATTCACACCTGACGATTTCCGTTAAATAAGGAAAGTTAGGAAAACCCTAATTTTCCAGAGGAACCGGATCTCTGCGAAAGCCAACGACAAGTAACCAAGAACGCGATTAATATGAATAAATTGAAAGATATAAAAATAAAAACGAGATTGAAAGCAAGAAGGATTCTTATTCCGAATTCGCGTAAGAACGGTTACAACGAGAGTTGCCTTAGCTGTGTGAGCCGTCGGCGAAATTCCTAGTTCTAATAATCTAAGACTAAAACCATAGTTGAGACGCAGCTTGATAACGAAAACGGAAAATTTCCTAAATGCTAAGTTTGGTGGTGAAAGCTCTGAAAACTCGTCCCTCAGCTTCTGCCCTATGCCTCATCCTTATATACTCTCCTTAGCCGGTTTTAGTCTTTCCATTTTGCTCGAAACCGAATATTTCGGGAACTTTCCATATCTGTCGATCCTTCCTTTTCTTCTGCGGAAATCTTCTATTTATCTTCAAACTTGCCTTTTATCTTCCGTCTGCGAGTAGACCGTCAAAGCGTTATCGTATCTTCGGGTTTGATTTCGTAAACGTCGCGAGATAGGTTTTTATCGTGTTTTAGGACCTTTCGGGCAGTTTTACGATAAAAACCGTTTTACGACTTTAACGAGACCGTTTCCTGATCCGATGCTGTTTTTTTATGATTCTCTCGACGTTTTTTATTAGAAACGCGTTTTTTATAATCTTAACGAAGAATCTCGGATAAATCGTATAGTTTAGGCGACGTTCAGTGTTTTGATTAACCGTTACTGTTTTATACGATTTCTTCGACTTCTTTTCTGGAAAACGGAGTTTTACGGTTTTTATCGTAAAACTCGAACGATAGGACGGATCGAGACGAAACGGGAGACATTTCGACCGTGATTCGGAATACGATCGTGTCGAAGGACGTATGCCTTGAATCAAGGATGTGGGAGATCGAGGCTCGGGATGGTCGGCTCGACGTACGGCGAGCTAGTTCAGTTTGGCTAGGTCGCCATATGGCGAACTAGGAAAAAGAACCAGTGGGGCAGAGTCAGGACCTCTTAGTTCGCCCAATGGCGATCTAGCCGGGACGGGACTAATTCGCCCATTGGCGAACTAAGCCGGGCCGGCTTAGTTCGCGTTTTACGGCTGTTTCGGTTTTTTGCGGTTTTGTAAAACGATTCTTCGAGTTTTATAAAACGATTCTTCGAGTTTTATAAAACGATTCTCGAATTTTATAAAACGATTCTTCGGGTTTTATAAAACGATTCTTCGAGTTTTATAAAACGATTCTCGAGTTTTATAAAACGATTCTTCGAGTTTTATAAAACGATTCTCGATTTTTATAAAACGATTCTTCGAGTTTTATAAAACGATTCTTCGAGTTTTATAAAACGATTCTCGAGTTTTATAAAACGATTCTTCGAGTTTTATAAAATGATCTTCGAGTTTTATAAAACGGCTTCTCGAGTTTTATAAAATGATCTTCGAGTTTTATAAAACGGCTTCTCGAGTTTTATAAAATGATCCTCGAGTTTTATAAAATGATCTTCGAGTTTTATAAAACGGCTTCTCGAGTTTTATAAAACGATCTTCGAGTTTTATAAAACGGCTTCTCGAGTTTTATAAAATGATCCTCGAGTTTTATAAAACAATTCTCGAGTTTTATAAAACAATTCTTCGAGTCGTATAAAATGATTCTCGAGTTTTATAAAACGATTCTTTGAGTTTTATAAAACGATTCTCGAATTTTATAAAACGATCCTCGAGTTTTATAAAACGATTCTCGAGTTTTATAAAATGATCCTCAGGTTTTATAAAACGATTTTCGAGTTTTATAAAACGATCCTCGATTTTTATAAAACGATCCTCGAGTTTTATAAAACGATTCTTCGGGTTTTACAAAACGATTCCTTTTATATTTCTGCGGAGAGTTTCGGCCGTTGATTCCGTCGTACCGATTTTGACCCCAACAAAAACCGCCAAGCAGGACCAGGCCCCAAGGGGCACCTCAGTCTTCATATCTACGTGACATGCTTCACATATATAAATATTTGGGTATGCGAATTGGAACGGGCTCATCAACGTTAATACAATGTCGAAAATACCTCAGCCCTTGCGTAGAGGCCTTGAGCCGGAGTCTACAAGGGGGCCACTCGTACTAGTGCCTCAATTCCTGCATCAAACACGCCACGAGTTACATGAGATGCAGGGGGCATGACGTATAACTGCAGAGTACTGAGATTAGCCCCATGGTCTCAGGGAGCAGACGTGGAAAGCAGCAAGTCTGGTACATGGCTCACTACTTCCCAGTAGACCCACCCCAGCACAAACATATAAGACTGAGATTGGCTTTCTGCAGAAAGCAGAGTGCAGCATTACAGGATCTCGATAGTTCCCCAAGCAACTGACTTAAACTTTTAAAGTCCAATACTTAACCTCATGGTTAAATTGTGAGCTTCCGAGTTCCAGTGTTCAAAATTCTGAATTTTACATTTCCGGCCCCCAGGCCCAGCCATAGACCTTCGAGTCCAAGAAAATCCTAGGGGCGGAGCACTGAGCCTCTAAGTTCAATTGGAATCTCCAGGCCCAGGCGACGAGCCCATCAATTAAGAACTACGAGTTCCTGTTTCCACGAAGAGACCTCCTATATCCACGTCTGAGAATGAAGGGCCCAACCAGAGATCTCAAGGTCCACGCCAGGCCCTAGAAATCTCCTCCTTTGAAAGCCTAGAACGTCCTAGGACTTATACACCCGAGAAAGCGTTTGGCAGAGCCTACGATATACTTGATGGAGTCTACGGAGCACCTAAGCTAAAGATTCTAGTCGACAGCAAAAGAAATAATTCAATAAGAAGGGTTTCTAAGAATGCGGGCCTGAAGAGGAAATAGGAGTTTTACAAAAAACAAAAGGGGCACGGAGGCCCAATACCAAGTTTCGAAACCCCGAAGGGCACAACATAACAAAAGCTAAACAAAGGGCACCAAAAACAAAAGGGCACCGTTTGAAGAAATCAAGCAGAAGAGGGGGCTTTAAGATCGTCAGCAGGGGTAGAAGAGGAGGCCTTGGGATCGTTGACACGCGCGGCAGACTCTTCGAGAGCTCCCATCTCCTTGATAGCAGGCTCACCCTCAAAAGAAGGAGCATGTAAACCTTGACGCTTCGCTTCTGCAACCTTCACCTTCTTGGAGCGCTCGCACTCGTCGAAAGGCCTCCAGTGGTCAGTCTGTCTGCAGAACCACTCCCTCATCAACTCCCAGCGAGCAACCATCATAGCTCCTTGCACCACTACCGTCCTTTTATCCTCAAAATCCGCCTTTTCAAACTTCAGCCCGCATAATTCTCCCTTTACCCCCTCAACCTTATCCTTGAGAGCGACGTTCTCAGCAGAGGTCAGGGTCCCAACGCTTTCCTGCTTCTTCAGCTTGATCTGTAGAGACTTGATTTCTTTCTCCCGGGACAGACCATGATTCCCCTTCTCACGAAGTCTGGATGTTAAGGCCTCCACTTTCTCTTGATTGGAGATCGGCTCTTTGATCATACCCTCAAGACTAGACAAGTGGGACGTTACCTACAAATAAATCACCGTTAATAAATCAAAGGTGCAAGCATTACAAGTAGTAAAAGGTTACGTACCTCGACGAGACCATACTGAAGGGACTGAACGGATTTGGAGAGATCTCCCACAGGGAGGAGGCATGGAATATCAGTGAATACACTCTCATTGAGGTCAGCCAGTGCTACGGCCAAGCCGTCTGAAACAGCGTGAGAGGCTCCTGATGTGGTTCCTTCGGCTTTCGTCTTCTTCTTAGAAGCTGAAGGAGTCGCACTGGCCGGAGTCTTACGTTTGCTGGACCGGAGGAATTGAACCTCATCATCTTCTTGACCTACCACCGTGGCCTTAAACGCCGATTTATTGGCAGACAACCTCTCCACCGCTTCGTTGAAAGCCTACAACGCTTCTTCCCCTGTTGATCGTGACATATTACCTGAAAAGTAAACCCGATCTAATCAAGACATATTCAGCTGAAGCTTACAAAGCAAGGATGGTTAAGAGGACCTACTCCAAATGCACAACGCTCAAGAACCTCCTTGCTCACGTGAAAGTTAGCACTACGACGCTCCTCAGGAAGCCTCAGAATTTAATCAACCACCTCTTTCCCTTAGCCTGTCAAAGGATGAGAAGTGTCTGCAAAAGAAGGCGAGAAAGTTAGTACAACAATAGCAACTCGCTGATATACCATGATTTTGACCCGCTTTTAGCCATGGTATTGATGTGTTTTTATAAGTTTTATATATGTTTTCGAGTCTATTAGGTATGTTTTCAGGTTCAGTAGCATTTTGGAGTAAAGTGATGATTTGGGTGCTCTTTTGGAGCTTAAAGGAGAGTTTTCCAAGATGACTATGAAGATCAGATAATAAGGATACATATCGATCGATACACACTCTGTGTAATCGATCGATGACGCTTCCATGGAAGATGAAGTCAAGATACTCCATCGATCGATGTACACCATGTACCATCGATCGATATGATGCGTGGAGAACAAGTTCGACTTGGCCGAATTGAAGCCCAAGTCTTCCCAATATTACAATAATGCCCCTGATGAGTTTTTAACCTGATGGAACTCATAATTATAGTTTTTCCCTATGTGTTTGGCAAAGTGTGCTTTTACATGCTTTGTGTGCTTTTTGTACTTTGTTCTATTCTATACTTAGCAATAAAGTATTTCTTTTCATCTTAATTTCTTAAAGGTTATAGAATTCTAAATTCAGAAGAAACACACAAAGAGATTTGTTGTTCCAAGAACCAAAAGTTCAGTCTTCTAATCTAATGAATCTCTATTATTATCTTGTTGTTATGAATCTCTCAGCTATGTCTGAGTAGATTTCTTTGTTAGATTTAGGGTTCAAATAGTTATGAGGGATTAGCCCCGACTATGGAATGTTGAATTGTTGATATTCATTATCCAAATGAACCCTAATGCTTACTCTAGAGTAGCTACCTAGAGTATGATCATGGATATGATTTACCTTGTTAATCATTGTCCTGAAATCATTTGGCATAAGCTTAGATCCTCTAGGGTTGTGCGAGAGCCGATCTATGATCTTGGTGAACACAGTTTCGATTCGATCCTATGCTATATCGATCAATACTCTTATAGAGTCATCGATCGACAACAACCCATATCGTCCGATATCGCTGTCAAAACATCGGTCGATATTTCTGGCATTAAGATCAATGGATGAGTCTATTTAGCGATTGCTATTAGATCTGTCTAAGAATTGAAGTTCTCATATATCTTGCAAGCAATCCATTAAAACATCTGTAGCATTATAATCTTGATTACCTGAATAGCAACCTTGAATCTAACTACTTTCTTTTATTGTTTTAAACGAAAACCTATTCTCTTGAGCAACTTACCATTGCTTACAAACTGCAATTTACTATTTTAAACCTAATCAACCTAGCATAATCACTTAGGATTACATCTATTGTGTTTATTAGTTCCTTGTGGATTCGATCCCTAAGTACTACAACTGAACCTCTTATTTGAGAGTAATTCACTTCTTAGGGTTAACCATTTGAATTATATCACTCGCCAAAAGTTTTCTGCTACCTACCAACTACGTTCCATATGGTGGAAAAGCCGGACACGTCCCTAAACGCAAACTTCTCAGCCCAAGATCTTCTAAAGACGGGATGGTGCTTCTTCTCGCTCTTAGAAATCTCTCTAACAAGAGGAGACCGAAGTATTGGATAAAGATAGTATCGGCCTCCACCACTATGAAGGGGGGTGAAAAGATATGAGTACAAGACCTCTCTCACCCCTAAAACAACATCCTCGAGCTCACCTAGGTTCTGAATTGCTATCAGAAGTCTCTAGGCTGGAGGAGTGAGTTGACCTGGGGATATGTCCAAAAACTCTGATATCTTGGCCACCAAAGATGGGACCTGACCCCTAAATCCCGATTCGAAATAGGCCTCGTAAACCGGAATCTCATCAACTCCAAAATCCGAGACTCTCTCAAGAGGCCCCGGAGCACGGACAACCACTTCCCCTGGGAGATCATATTTCCTCCTCCACTCATAAATCTCCTTCTCTCCTATCTTTGAAGGAGGACCAGCCGACGAGGACCCTCCAGCCTCGACCTCTTTCACCACGTCAATGGAACCTGACCTAGGGCTCTCTACCGACGAATCAACCGATGGCGAAGGGAACTCCGCCGGATTTGAAACTTCAATCCCTCTCCTAGACCTAACTCTACTTCCCACCGAAGACATGCCTAGAGAATGGAAAAAGGGAAGGAAAAAAGGATCGCTACCTGTTCCAAGAATGAAGCAAACGCCAGAAATCAGAGATCACCGTAGAATTCACCGGAAGAAAAAAGAAAAGAGATGGGAAGATCGACAGGTGCAAGAGAAGTTAAAAAAGAAAACCCTAAGGGGTGGCCGCCACGCGCTAAGATGAGCGCCAAATTCAAAATGATTATGGGCCAACCCCAAAAGCCCATATTCTCCTTCCAAAGACTCGGCCCAGTTCTTCCTACCTCAAACTGCGAGGCCCAAAAAGTATAGACGTCTCCCCGAACAAAGATCTCGACCCCGCGTCATCAGCTCCAAAAGGCTCATGCCCAGACGATATCCACAGAACACAATTTTACCAAGGGAAACTCGACTTATTCCAGGCTCCAAACACGGTTCCGACCTAAACGAGGACCTGGAGGATAGGTCATCAGATATCACTCAAATGTTTAACCCTAAGTGAATTACTCTCTCAAATAAGAGGTTCAGTTGTAGTACTTAGGGATCAAATCCACATGGAACTAAGGAATGCAATAGATATAATCTAAATGATTATGCTAGGTTGAAATGGTTTTAAATAGTAAAATTCCAGTTTATAAGAAATGTAAGTTGCTTAAGAGAATGGATTTAGGTTTTGAAACAATAAAAGAAAATAGTTAGATTCAAGGTTGCTATTCAGATAATCAGGATTATAATGCTACAGATGTTTTAATCAATTTCTTGCAAGATATATGAGAACTTTTATTCTTAGATAGATCTAATATCAGTCGCTAAATAGACCATCCATTGATCTTATTGCCAGCAATATCGACCGATGTTTTGACAGCGATATCAGACGATATGGGTTGCTGTCGATCGATGACTCTATATGAATATCGATCGATATAGCATAAGTTCGAACCAAATCTGTGTTCACCAAGATCATAGATAGGCTCTCGCACGTCCCTAGAGGATCTAAGCTTATGCCAAATGATTTCAGGACAATGATAAACAAGTTAATCACATCCATGATCATACTCTAGGTAGCTACTCTAGAGTAAGCATTAGGGTTCACTTAGATAATGAATATCAACAATTCAACATTCCATAGTTGGGGATAATCCCTCATAACTATTTGAACCCTAAATCTAACAAGGAGATCTACTCAGACATAACTGAGAGATCCATGACAACTAGGTAATAATAAAAACTCATAGATAGAGGATTGAACTTTTGATTCTTGGAACAACAAATCTCTTTGTGTGTTTCCTCTAGATCTATAATTCTCTAACCTTTTAGAAATAAGATGAAAAGAAATACTTTATAAAATAGAACAAAGTAACAAGAAAAGTGTGCAAAGCTTTTCAGGTACAAAAGATATCAAAAGGTATTAGAAACAATAGAAGCATGTAAAAAGCACACTTTTCCAAACACAAAGGAAAAACTATAAATAAGAGTTCCATTAGGTTAAAAACTTGTCAGGGGCATATTTGTAATATTGGGAAGACTTGGGCTTCAAGTCGGCCAAGTTGAACTTGCTCTCCACGCATCGTATCGATCGATGGTACATGGTGTACATCGATCGATGGGGTATCTTGACTTCATAGTCATCGAGAAGACACAGGGTGTGTATCGATCGTTATGTGTCCTCATTGTCTAACTTCATAGTCAACTCGAAAAACTCTCCTTTAAGCTCCAAAAGGGCACCTAAATCATCATTTTACTCCAAAGTGCTCCTGAACCTGAAAACATACCTAATAGACTCCAAAACATATATAAAACTCATAAAAACATATTAAAACCATGGCTACAAGTGGGTCAAAATCATGGTGTATCAACTCCCATGTTGGTGTCAAAACCGTAATCTCGAAATCAACGTCTGCGATAACTTCTGGAATCATTACTTTCCGCAAGAATCATTTTATAAAACTCGAAGAATCGTTTTATAAAACTCGAGAATCATTTTATAAAACTCGAAGAATCGTTTTATAAAACTCGAAGATCGTTTTATAAAACTCGAGAATCGTTTTATAAAACTCGAAGAATCGTTTTATAAAACTCGAAGAATCGTTTTATAAAACTCGAAGAATCGTTTTATAAAACTCGAAGAATCGTTTTATAAAACTCGAAGAATCGTTTTATAAAACTCGAAGAATCGTTTTATAAAACTCGAGAATCATTTTATATAACTCGAAGAATCGTTTTATAAAACTCGAGAATCGTTTTATAAAACTCGAAGAATCTTTTTATAAAACTCGAGAATCATTTTATAAAACTCGAGAATCGTTTTATAAAACTCGAAGATTGTTTTACGAAACCGCAAAAAACCAAAACAGCCATAAAACGCGAACTAAGCCAGCTTGGCTTAGTTCGCCGGTGGGCGAACTAGTTCCGTCCCGACTAGTTCGCCCACTGGCGAACTAAGCCAGCCGGCTTAGTTCGCCGTTGGGCGAACTAGAGACTTCCCGGATATCCCGAGCCTCGATCTCCCGCATCCCCGGTTCGAAACTTACGTCCTTCGACACGGTCGCGTTCCGAACCATGGCCGAAATGTCTCCCGTTTCGTCTCGATCCGTCCTATCGTTCGAGTTTTACGATAAAAAACCGTAAAACTTTGTTTTCTCGAAAAGAACTCGAGGAAATCGTATAAAACGGCAACGGTGAAACGAAACACCGAAAATTGCCTAAACTATACTATTTATTCGAGATTTTTCATAAAAAACGTAAAAAACGCGTTTTTAATAAAAACGTCGAGTAAATCGTAAAAACGGCAGCGATTAACCGAAGAAAACGAATGTAGCTAAACTTTACGATTAACTCGGAGAATTTACTAAAAACGGCATCGGATAAGGAAACGATCTCGTACAAAGTTGCAAAACGGATTTATCGCAAAACGGCCCGAAAGGTCCTAAAACGCGATAAAAAGCCCATCTCGCGATCTTGACGGAATTTAACCCGAAGATACGATAACGTTTTGACGGTTTACTCGCAGAAGGAAAATAAATGTCAAGCTTGAAGATAAAAGGCAGGTTTGAAAATAAATAGAAGATTTCCGCGGAAGAAAAGGAAGGATCGAGAAAAATGGAAGATTCCCGATATACGCAAATCCGGGCGAAATGGAAAGATCGAACCGTCAAGGCAAGGAGTATATAAACCAGAGGCGTAGGGAAGAAGAGGGGGACGAAAATCAGACCTAAAAAGACGGCTGTTAGCTTAGGAATTTAGGACTTAGCGTTCAGAATAGCAATCTAGATCCTTAGAACGTTTCGACGTCTAAGTTCTTATATTCTTCTTGTAACAGTTGTCGATTCTTTCTTTGATAAAAGCTTTCATACAAATTCTTATTTCTCTCTTCTTTATTGTTCATCCATATTCTTTTAAATTCGTTTGTTTTAGTGATTTCCGCAGAGATCTAGGACCTCGGGAAAATTAGGGTTTCATCCTAAGTTCCATATTTGACGGAAAATCGACAGTGTGGATCTCGGTTCCACAGTTTGGCGCTAGAAGGAGGGGGGTCGGATTCTCTTACACAATAATCGCTAAAACGAACGAGAATAACATGCCTAATCTGAACGGCAACGTCATCTTGTTCGGGAAAAGAGCAACGATCGATTCGATCAAACCTCTCAACGATCTTCTCGTTTTCGAGTTGATAATCCGGAATATGAATGTCGCAAGAATATTAGTCGATACCGGAAGCTCGGCTCATATCATCTTCAAAAATACTCTCGAGAGAATGGAAATCGATCTGACTGAAATCACGGAAAACGTAAGCCCGCTAGTAGGACTCTCGGGAGAAATCACCATGACTCTCAAACGATCAACTTGGCAGTTCGCGCCGGGAGCATAGTGAAGAACATCGAATTCGAAGTCGTCGACCGACCTATGTCTTACAAAGCAATCGTAGGGACACCGTGGTTAAATTCGATGCAGGCGATTTCGTCGACGTACCATATGTGTCTCAAGTTTCCGACCCCGTGCGGGATCGAGACTATATGGGGAAATCGGAGAACCTCGCAGGCTTGCTACGCCGCGGATTTAAAACGAAAAAATCTGCCAGTCGATATCTCTTCCAAAAAGAAAAAGAAGTTAACATCCCTCGACGACGCCCCAGAGCAAGATAAAACAGAACTCTTCTGGCAGTTGCGAGCGGCCGAGGCTTTGGAAGGTAAACGCGAACCAACCTGCGAGCCCGTCATCTCAGTATGCATCGACGAGAATTTTGCAGAACGCTGCGTCGAAATCGGTGCGAACCTGAGCGAGACCTTAAAAATCGAAATCCTGACATGTCTGAAACAAAACTCGAACACGTTCGTTTGGACTGCGGAAGATATGCTGGGGATCGATATAAACATCACATGCCACGAACTTAACGTTGACCCAACATCCAAACCCGTCAAACAAAAAAGACAAAAACTGGGGCCAGAACGTGCCGAAGCGGTCAACAGCGAAGTCGATAGACTCCTCAAAGTAGGATCAATCACGGAAGTTCGATATCCCGACTGGCTCGCCAATCCCGTTGTCGTAAAGAAAAAGAACGGAAAGTGGCGAGTTTGCGTCAATTTCACCGATCTGAATAAAGCATCTCCAAAGGACAGTTATCCGCTGCCGCATATCGACCGCTTAGTCGAGGCGACCGCGGGAAACAAACTCTTATCCTTCATGGACGCCTTCTCAGGATACAATCAGATCATGATGAACCCTGACGATCGGGAGAAAACCGCATTCATAGCCGACCGGGGAACCTATTGCTACAAAGTAATGCCTTTTGGTCTGAAGAACGCCGGTGCGACTTACCAACGACTTGTCAATCGAATGTTCTCCGAGCAACTCGGAAAAACAATGGAAGTGTACATCGACGATATGCTCGTGAAATCCCTCGAAGAGCAAGACCACGTCGTACACCTCCAAGAATGTTTCGAAAGGCTCAATCTTCATAACATGAAATTGAACCCGGCAAAATGTCGGTTTGCCGTCGCGTCCGGCGAATTTCTAGGGTACCTAGTCACCTACCACGGGAACGAGGCTAACCCGAAACAAATCATGGCACTGATAGAGATGGTTTCTCCCAGGACAAAACGTGAAGTACAAAGACTGACTGGCAGGGTCGCGGCACTTAATCGTTTTATCTCGCGAACAACGGACAAATGTCTACCTTTCTATGAAACATTGAAGGGAAATAAAAAGTTCGAATGGTCAGAAGAATGCGAGAAAGCTTTCCAACAGCTAAAACATTACCTAGCAACCCCGCCAGTACTCGCGAAGCCCGTAGAAGGAGAACCGTTATTCCTCTACATCGCGGTATCAGCAACCGCCGTGAGTGGCATCCTTATTCGGGAGGAACGCGGTGAACAAAAACCGATCTTTTACGTAAGTAAAACGTTATTGGACGTGGAGACGCGATATCCGATGATGGAGAAATTGGCCTTGGCCGTAGTCATGTCAGCAAGAAAATTAAGACCATATTTCCAGTCTCACACCATCGTCGTGCCCACCTCATTCCCTCTCCGCACCATTTTGCATAGTCCCAGCCAATCGGAAAGATTAGCAAAATGGGCGATCGAGCTGAGCGAGTACGATATTGAATATCGCGCAAAGACTTGCGCAAAATCACAAGTACTCGCAGACTTCATAGTGGAACTCCCGACGGGAAGCACGTCCAGCCAAGAGCCGAACTCGACCTGGATTTTATACATTGACGGATCCTCGTCAAAACAAGGTTCTGGGATTGGCATCCCCGACAGGAGAAGTATTGGAACAGTCATTCCGATTAATTTTCCACGCTTCGAACAACGAAGCCGAATATGAGGCCCTGATTGAGGGACTACGACTAGCTCACGGACTAAAGATTCATAATCTTCACGCATACTGCGACTCCCAGCTAGTGGCTAGTTAATTCAGCGGAGAATACGAAGCAAGGGACGAAAGAATGGAAGCATATCTGATCTTGGTAGAAGAACTGGCTCAGAAGTTCGATCAATTCACCTTGACTAGAATCCCTCGAGCGGAGAACGCCCAGGCAGACACCTTGGCCGCCCTAGCATCCAGCTCGGATCCTGGTATGAGCAGGGTAATTCCCGTTGAATTCATTGAACACCCTAGCATCGAACCGCCCATAGTCGTAAATCTGATCAATGAACCAGAGAACGATGTGGAGGAGAGCCACCCAGCCGAAGATCAGTCCGATTACCGATTCAGTCGTCCGTGGATGGAAACAATTCTCGCATACATAACCAACGGAGAACTTCCACCAGAAAAATGGGCGGCCCGAAAGATAAAAACCAGGCCGCGGGGTATGTCGTAATGGACGGAGAACTTTACAAATGGAGGTTCTCTGGACCACTGATGACTTGCGTGCAAGGGGAGAAAGCACGGCGGGTTATGCAGGAAGTGCACTCCGGATCTTGCGGAAACCATTCTGGCGGAAGATCCCTCGCAATAAAAATCAAGCGCCACAGATATTTCTGGCCAATAATGGTAAAAGATTGCGAAGATTTTTCACGAAAATGCGAGAAATGCCAGCGGCATGCTCCGACTATT
The DNA here is from genome assembly GCA_932364175.1 of Eruca vesicaria subsp. sativa. Lineage (NCBI taxonomy): Eukaryota > Viridiplantae > Streptophyta > Magnoliopsida > Brassicales > Brassicaceae > Eruca > Eruca vesicaria. Next base: position 297,336 of record CAKOAT010236265.1, on the reverse strand, counting down.
CACCAACCTGCCGAGGTCCTTTCATCTATCTCGGCACCGTACCCGTTCATGCGGTGGTCAATGGATATAGTCGGGCCAATGAACGCGTCAAAACAAAAACGCTTCCTTCTGGTTCTGACCGATTTCTTCTCTAAATGGGTCGAAGCCGACTCTTACGCAAGCATCAAAGACGCCCAGGTAGAAAGTTTTGTATGGAGAAACATAGTCTGTAGACATGGAGTACCATACGAGATCGTGACGGATAATGGATCCCAATTTATCTTGACTAGATTCGAAGCTTTTTGCGAAAAATGGAAAATACGATTGACCAAATCGACTCCAAGATATCCTCAAGGCAACGGACAAGCTGAGACTATTAATAAAACTATCCTCGACGGCCTCAAAAACGCCTCGACGCCAAAAAGGGAAAGTGGGCCGAAGAACTCGAAGGAGTTTTATGGTCGCACCGCACAACCCCGAGGCGAGCAACGGGCGAAACTCCTTTTGCTCTCGTATACGGAACAGAATGCATGATTCCCGCGGAAGTCGAATTTCCAGGAGTACGCAGAAGACTGCTCCCAGAAAGAGAAGAGGCAAACAACTTAATGCTTCTCGACGAACTCGACCTGATTAACGAACGGCGGGATCAGGCACTCGTCCGAATTCAAAATTATCAGCAAGCGGCCGCAAAGAACTACGACGCAAACGTGCGTAACCGCAGATTTCACGAAGGCGAGCTAGTCTTACGAAAAGTCTTCCAGAACACCGCAGAACGAAACGCCGGTAAACTGGGAGCAAACTGGGAAGGACCGTACAACGTCATAAAAGTAGTCCGACCCGGAGCATACGAAATTGCAAACATGCAGGGCATCAAAATTCCCAGATCCTGGAACGCGATGCACCTCAAAAAATATTATCACTAAGCGACACGCCCGCAGAACACTGAACTATGAGACGGCTTGATCCCCTCGAAAGCGTACGTAGGCATCTTGTCGCAAGATAAGACCAGCTGTTCCCCCTCGTTTAAAAGGGGGGGGGAGTAGGTGAGTATACGCATACTCGTATACTCCCGAAATTTCAAAACTCGAAATTTCTCAAACTTTTTCAGCAAACACATCGAAAGAAAACGAAATTCTGAATATAGCGAGACGTTGCCAATGTTTGGAAAAACGTTCCTCTTCAAAAAAAAGTAAACAGTCCGTCCGCGACTATAAAATACGCAAAACTCTAAAGCATACATATCCTTCGCGAAGGTCCAAACTACGTAAACATCTATCGCTTAAAAATAGTTCATTGCTGATCACAACGAACTCGCAACAGTCTTAAACAAACTTAAGTTATCTCGCAGAGATAGCTCTCGAACACCCGACACAAGGGTAATAGCGCTATAAAAGAAATCCAAATTTTTGGTCAGCACTTCCGGGCAACTTAGAAATTGTTCCCGGTGAGATGCTCGGTTCCAACCAGACGAATCATATAAGCCGAGAACCTANCGACACAAGGGTAATAGCGCTATAAAAGAAATCCAAATTTTTGGTCAGCACTTCCGGGCAACTTAGAAATTGTTCCCGGTGAGATGCTCGGTTCCAACCAGACGAATCATATAAGCCGAGAACCTATCGCGGATTCTAAATCGGTATGGAATCAGGTTAAAATCGCAACAGGCAAAACGAAAGCCGACTAGTCATCGCACAGCCTTAATCCGAAAGTAAACCTAGGTCTTGCCCTAAACCCAACACACTGGTCGCTAACGTCTCAAGGCATGAATCGAGATCCTAAAGGCATGTCTCTTCGTCTATATCTAAACGCTCACTTGATTTACTGAACATCCTAAAACGAGCAAACGAATAAGGCGAACCACTAAGGGAACGGAATGCCAGACGACAACTCGCGGACCTCCCACAATATCAACTTGAAACAGAAGGTTCAAATAAAAACCGATTATCCATTACGAAAATAAAAGTTTCCGAAGCAACAAGGGATTCAAAGCCATAAAGGGCCAGTCCCGAACAAGTACAAAAGCCGCACTCGGCCGAATACATAAAAACCTAATTTTTAAAAAATAAAAGTCTCGCTAGAGACTACAACTTCAAACATTCTCCACGCACGGAGCCTGATCCTCATCCATTGCCATTACCTTTACCCTCGACAACAACCTCCGGGTCGTCACCCTTGTCCGCATCAGGCTGGGGTACGTCTTCGGCAGCAAGAGTCGGATCGGAATCACTTCCCTCGACAGGAATAGATCTTTCAGTTACACGGACAGCTGATTCCTCGAAACTCTTCATCTTGCGCTGAAGTCTGCGCAGCTCTGAAGCCTTGGATTTCTTTTCATCCTTCCCCTTGATCAGAGAGACCGCGGTCTTTCCGAGATCACGCTCCAGATCGCTGACCTGAGCTTCGAGTCGAGACACCTCCGCGGAACGCACATCTTCTAGCACCTTCAGTTTCCCCTCGAGCTGAGCCACCCTCTCCTGCGACTTGGCTAACTCCTTGACTAAACGCTCAACTTCGGACCCACACTCTTTGATCATCCCATCGATCAACGTAACAAACTAGAAAAACCAAAAAATATGGTCAGGTACGAATATGTTCTTTAAAACGTATGTTTGCGAACCTGTACCTTGGTACATTGCTGCGACATCGACATCAAGCTCGGTGCCTTGCTAGACGAAGCTCCGGTCTCGGAACCCTTCATGGCTCTCTTTCTCGTGGGAGCATCAGGGTTCGGACGAGTTCTCTTGCGGCCTTTCGCTGAAGCAGGCAGCGTCGCGCTAAGTGCCGGAAGTCCCACGACAATCACCCTCTTGGCCGGAGCGGGAGGCCCCAGAATCGTGACTGGATCAACCGCAGTAGGAGCTGCAGCCGGTTCAACTGCGGCAGGAGTCGTAACTGATTCAACGGCGGTAAGAGTCGCAACCAGTTCAACTACAGTTGGAGATACGACTGACTCTACCGTGGTGGGATCTGCGGCTATTCCGACCTCAGCAGAAGTAGCAACGTTTTCGGCTGCAAGGAGGGGCGAAACAGTGGGCACACCCGACGGTTCGATAGTAGCACCCGTCGAGGAGTCCGCTACCGTACCGGTCGTTTCGTCCAAAATAGCCTTGACCTCTCTCGCAAGGACGGATGGATCTACCGAAGGTACGTCGCCCGACACAGCATCTTCCTCAGCATCGCTACGGTCCGTCTCGTCTTGAAATAAGAGAAACTCAGAAATCTGAGCATCCTGCGGATGTGCCGCAGGGTTGTCATTGGATGGGACTTCACAGTTTTGTTGATCACCTTGGGAAGAAGACATCTTAAAATTTTCCTAGAGAGAAGTTGGAGAGAAACTTGAGAGGTGGAAGATATGAGAAGTAATGATCCAATACTTATAGAAAAGAGAGAGCTCTCCCTCGTAATGAGACAAATCTCAGCCGTAGATTCCGATTAAAAGCTAACTCCATCCGCCCGCAAAGTTTCCCCAAGAAATTGCAGGCTGGGGGGCTAACTGTTGGTGTCAAAAACCGTAATATTGAAATCAACGTCTGCGATAACTTCTGGAATCATTACTTTCCGCAAGAATCATTTTATAAAACTCGAAGAATCGTTTTATAAAACTCGAGAATCATTTTATAAAACTCGAAGAATCATTTTATAAAACTCGAATATCGTTTTATAAAACTCGAGAATCGTTTTATAAAACTCGAAGAATCGTTTTATAAAACTCGAAGAATCGTTTTATAAAACTCGAAGAATCGTTTTATAAAACTCGAAGAATCGTTTTATAAAACTCGAAGAATCGTATTATAAAACTCGAGAATCATTTTATAAAACTCGAAGAATCATTTTATAAAACTCGAGAATCGTTTTATAAAACTCGAAGAATCGTTTTATAAAACTCGAGAATCATTTTATAAAACTCGAGAATCCTTTTATAAAACTCGAAGATCGTTTTACGAAACCGCAAAAAACCAAAACAGCCGTAAAACGCGAACTAGTCACGACACGACTAGTTCGCCCACCGTCGAACTAGTCCCATCACGACTAGTTCGCCCACTGGCGAACTAAGCCAGCTTGGCTTAGTTCGCCTGTGGGCGAACTAGTCCCGTCCCGACTAGTTCGCCCACTGGCGAACTAAGCCAGCCGGCTTAGTTCGCCGTTGGGCGAACTAGAGACTTCCCGGATATCCCGCGCCTCGATCTCCCGCATCCCCGGTTCGAAACTTACGTCCTTCGACACGGTCTCGTTCCGAACCACGGCCGAAATGTCTCCCGTTTCGTCTCGATCCGTCCTATCGTTCGAGTTTTACGATAAAAAACCGTAAAACTTTGTTTTCTCGAAAAGAACTCGAGGAAATCGTATAAAACGGCAACGGTTAAACGAAACACCGAACATTGCCTAAACTATATGATTTATTCGAGATTTTTCGTAAAAATCGTAAAAAACGCATTTTTAATAAAAACGTCGAGTAAATCGTAAAAAACGGCAGCGATTAACCGAAGAAAATGAATGTAGCTAAACTTTACAATTAACTCGGAGAATTTACTAAAAACGGCATCGGATCAGGAAACGATCTCGTACAAAGTTGCAAAACGGATTTATCGCAAAACGGCCCGGAAGGTCCTAAAACACGATAAAAAGCCCATCTCGCGATCTTGACGGAATCTAACCCGAAGATACGATAACGTTTTGACGGTTTACTCGCAGAAGGAAAATAAATGTCAAGCTTGAAGATAAAAGGCAGGTTTGAAAATAAATAGAAGATTTCCGCGGAAGAAAAGGAAGGATCGAGAAAAATGGAAGATTCCCGATATACTCAAATCCGGGCGAAATGGAAAGATCGAACCGTCAAGGCAAGGAGTATATAAACCAGAGGCATATGGCAGAAGAGGGAGACGAAAATCAGACCTAAAAAGACGGCTGTTAGCTTAGGAATTTAGGACTTAACGTTTAGAATAGCAATCTAGATCCTTAAAACGTTCCGATGTCTAAGTTCTTCAATTCTTCTTGTAACAGTTGTCGATTCTTTCTTTAATAAAAGCTTTCATACAAGTTCTTATTTCTCTGTTCTTTATTGTTCATCCATATTCTTTTAAATTCGTTTGTTTTAGTGATTTCCGCAGAGATCTAGGACCTCGGGAAAATTAGGGTTTCATCCTAAGTTTCCATATTTGACGGAAAATCGACAGTGTGGATCTCGGTTCCCACATCCCCCAGATTTAACCATTTGCTTGTCCTCAAGCAAACCATTAGTCTGTTTGGAAGAAGTTTTAAAAACAGTAGGGACTCAATAAAATCTTTAGCTCTAAAATCTTTACTTCTACTTTGTTGCAAGCAACATCTCATATTGCTAACTACAGAAGTACATTATACCATATCCTAGCTTAGCAACCAAATACATCTAGCCAATCAACTTAAACAATCATGTCTGTATATCCCCCCTACTGATTTCATTTATGCATAATATAAAGGTCTAGGCTTTACCTTGGGAGTATCGATCAAAGAACACTTGGATTCAACTCATACAAGTTGCAGGCATTCTCATCCTGGTTCCTTTTCTCTTTTTATCCCCCTTCTCTGAGTCCCAAACTTTTTTATTTTATGTCAATCCCAATGAACAACTAATGTTCATCTTATTGATCTTTCCACTTTTGTAGTCTCTTTTTGACAAAGTGTAGGCGAATAGTGGGGTCATAGGTAATGTACCTCTCCCTCGCTTCCACAATGTGTGATCATTTCTTTGATTTAGAATAGTGGGGTCATGGGTAATGTACCTCTCCCTCTGCCTCTCAGGAAATCATCTCAATCTTTTATATTCTGGGGATGCCAAAGGAAGGAGAGAAAGAAACCAAAATTCTTGAGACTTTTACCTTCCAGACTTGCATGAGGATTCTGGTCCCTTGTATACCAAGCCCCAAGACAAGCAATAGATGTCAGGTTAGGTTGGAAATCAGCTTTGGTTCTTCCAAACAATCATGAAAAGTGTTGTCATAGGATGATCAGTGATCCACTATAGGATCTATAGTACTTTCTGAAATCAACAATTCCAAGAATGGTGCTAAAGAGTAGTAAGATAAAAAGCAAAAGAAATTTTTTTTTATGAAAAATTTTGGTCCCTTTCTTGACTCAATAAAACCAATTTTTGAAAACTTTTTAAAGAGATCAAAAAGGTAAAGTAGCATCAGTAATCACTCCCCCCCCAGACTTAAATCATACACTGTCCTCAGTGTATAACTAGTCGGAGTTAGAGCATAAGAAATAATAAATGTGTAACTGATATCAAAATTGTGAACGATATACCTGACCGATGTTCGTATCGATCGATCGTCATTGATAGGGTAATGTCGGGCGATGTAGACAGGGTCTCATCGGTCGATAGAGGTAATGATCGTATAGCTAAGTTCCTAAAAACAAATAAAAACGAAAGTAATAAGTAAAAATAAAACAAAACTAAATAAGAAAATACCTAATAGTGGGTTGCCTCCTACTCAGCGCTTATTTAAAGTCATTTAGCTAGACTATGGAGGTATGGTGGCTAGTGAGGTGGGTTGCAGGTACTTGTTGGGAAACAAGTATCCTCCTCGTCTTGTGATTCATCAAACAAGGAAGTCAAAAAGCTTCTTGTGGCTTTCTCGCTTCTGGTCATACTAGCTTTCAAACCATGCACTTTAGTTTGGATCCTTTCTAACCACTCCTCTAGGCTGGCAATTCTGTATTGATGATGTCCAAACATGTTGTAGATGTGTTCTGCATTCAGCTGCGTGGTGTCGTGGTCTGGGATCTCGTTGGTCGATTTTGGAGGTTTCATATCGGTCGATGTGTGGTTGTCTTCATCAATCGATGGGGATGGGTTAGGTCGGCTGGCGATCTGTCTTTTAATATCTGCTACCTCCTCTTGAATATCTGCCACTGTGCATTGTAATCCATTGACGTCACTGTGTATAGGGAACCAATACCTGTCCAGTAATCTTTAGCCTTCGTCTCCACAAAACTCAATATATTTGTAGATATCTCTTGTGGCTGCTTGTAGTTCTTCTCTAGTACAGTAGTCTGGTGCGCGTGTATCGATCAATGGTCTGGGTGAGTCATCGATCGATAGCCTCTGTAAGTGACTTTTGATAGGTGCGTCAAAGGTGGTGTCGATCGATGTTGATGGTTCTGCATCAGTCGATGGTCGTCTCTGAGATTCGAGTTGTGCACGCAATGTGTTGATTTCTTCTTGTAGGGGTTTTTTTTTGTACTGAATCATTGCTAGACGTAATCCATAATATATCTCCTCGAAGTCTCGTAATCCTGCCTTCTCCCAGTTGTGTTCATTGGTTCTCTCATCCAGCATATCTCTGACTTCTGCTTCTGTAAAGATCTTGCAATCTGGAACTCCTTTAGCATATTGTTCAGCATGCTCCGGTAAGCAAAAACAAGAGCGCCCAAATAGTGAGGCTCTTTTCAGTAGCTTTTCAATGTCTTCTTTGCAGACATGGATGATATCTCCGTTGACCTCTCTGGCATAACCAGCTTCACCTCTGTAGACACCAAATTCATCTTTCTTTTCCCATAAGAAACGACGAACACCGTGCTTGAAAGCTATCTTCCCAATCTCACGGTGAATATCGGTCGATGCTCGTCGCCATGCATCGGTCGATGCTCGCTGAAATTGGTGCTGGTCGTTAGGGTAACGGGGTGGTTGGGTGTAGGGGTTGACTTGTCCATTGGCCATCTGAAGGATGTCTGCAACGTCTTCTTCGGATATTGGAATGATTCTTCCATCTAGTGCTCGTGCATGATCTTCTGGATCCCTGAAAATACCATATGCATCCGTAATTAGTGAAGTATAATCGAAAGTGTGTGTTTGTACCTCGGATGATGTTGATGTGGTATCGATCGATGGCTGGCCTGGTGCATTGCTCGATTGTTTGTGGAACATGTCGGTCGATGGCTTGTGCTCCGTGTCGGTCGATACGGGTGCTTCAGGTCAGATCGCGGATGGTAGAGGTGCTGTATCTACTGCAAAACTCTCATGATAACAGCTTTCCCAACTTCCAATTGAGTAATCTCCGTCTCGTGGTGCGTGTGGGACATAGGTTTGTGCGCAGTAGGGTTTGTCGCTCATTGATTCAAAACGTCGTTTGAGCGATCTGGGTTGGGGTATATCGGTCGATGGGGTAGGGATTGCATCGATCGATGGACGGAAGATGCAAGAGAAGAAATTGTATCTGGCCTCGTTTAAGCGAAGAGAACTATACTTGGTGCCTCGTTCTTCTGCATTATATGTGTCATACTCATCATCGGTATCAAAATCTCTGCCTAGAAACTCTTCAATTGTCTTTGGAAATAACAGATCGGTTAGTGACACTGTGCATACATCGGTCGATTCGGGTTGGCTGGTATCGGTCGATGGTAGGAGGCTATCATCGGTCGATGGATCGAGGACAGTTTCGTACTCAGCCATGGAATCATACTCGTGGGCACAGAAACATGCTGCTACGAGTGATGGGTTCTTCATTCTTGGAAACTTGATGACTGGAACAGGATTGTAGTGGATAGTAGGGTTGATGAGGGTGAGGCAGAGCTTGTTGGTTTTGAGATCACAAACGGCTCCAACTATGGCTAAGAAGGCTCTTCCAAGTAGTAGAGAAGTCTTGAAGTTGAGCTTGTTGGCTAGGACATGGAAGTCTGTAGGAATTAGGGTTTCTCCAATCTGTTCTTCAAGGTTTCTAACTATTCCTCCAGAGCTCTGCTGAGAACAATCCACAAAGATGAAGGATTCTTCACTTGGCTCGATCATCAGACCTAGTTGGTCTACCATAAGCTTGGGTAGGATGCTGACTCCAGATCCTGTATAACATAGGGCACGAGGGAACTCAACACCTCTGATGGAACATGGTATTGTGAACTTCCCTGGATCTCTCTTCTTCTCCAGTGTGATCTTCTTCTTTAAACTGTCTCTAACTTGATGAAACATCCTCCTTATGTCTTCTTCTGCCTCTCTTGTTTCTCTGAAAAACATCCACAATCTGTGTGAAAAGTAGGCTTCTTCGAAGGGTTTCTCTCTAGGTATTCTCAGAACTCTCTTTCCGAAGCTTGAAAATTCTTTCTCATTAGCTTCCCTTTTATAAGGCTTGGGTGTCTTCTCTTTCCTTTTTCTGAGAACTCTTCCAGTAGTTTCCTTTTCTATCTCCATGGACTCAAAGATATCTGTGGGTCTCTCCAAGATGGCTTTCTGAGGGCTTCTAGTAGTGTAATATCGCTCCCGGAATGTGTCAATACGTGCACCATCTATCTTGGGGAGTTGCACTCGGCGGTGGGGTACTGTGTATCGGGCGACACTGACTGGAGTGCGTCGGTCTAGAGCATTGTCTTCATGTCGATCGATGGGAGGGTAGTCATGTCGGTCGATGTCATATGTTTTGACAGGGACGGGTGGATGTGGGTGACGTGCTGCGAAGGCTTCGTGAGCCATTGTCTGGACGTTATTGCACTCGTACGGGTACTCGTCTATGTCCATTGATCGACACTCATCAAAGTCTATCGATCGATGTACATGGGAACGTATCGGTCGATGATCACGGGGTGATATCGATCGATAGTAGTCGCGGACAAAGTCTCTCTCATCATCAGATTGCTGAATCTCTTCTACTACCTCTTGTCAAAACTCATCTTCCAGGATGGCATTGATGTTGGCAAGCTCCTGCTTCCTTTGGGCTTCTACTGTCTGAAACACCTGAGTCTCCAACTTCTTCATATGGGTCTGTAAACCACTTAGCTCTTTTTGGAGGGTGTTGTAGATGGAGTCGATCTTCCCATTGAAGTCTGTCTGGAGTTTCTGCTGACTCTCAAGGACCTTTTCAAGCATCTCCTCCAGTTTAGCATCTTGGGTGGGTGGGTCTGGGTTGGAGTAGAATGAGTTTCCATAGCTCCTGTTGTTGTTGGGGTTGCTGCTGCTGAAGATGTTGGGCTTCTGTGAATTCTGGTTGAAGTTGCTTCTCTGGCCTGTGTAGTTCCTGTATCCTCCTTGGTTACCAGACCTCTGAAAACCAGCTCCACTGACCCAGTTTACATCTTCTTCTATATAATCTTCACCGGCAGTTTCTGCATCCTCCACTGAACAGATCTGCTTGTTTATCAACTTCTTAATGGTATCCAACTGTGCTTGTACTTCATTGATGTATTCCTTCCCAAGGAATGATGTAGCTTTTGTCTTCATGAAGTTATTCGTGCTGTTGTTGGAAGCTAAATTATCAATGAGCTTCATAGCCTCTTGTGGATTCCTAGTGTTGAAGTTTCCTTCACTAGCTGTATCTAGAGCTCTCTGATAGTCCAATGTGATGCCTCTGTAGAAAGTGCAAAGGAGTTGCACTCTGTTGAAACCAAGGTGTGGGCAATCTCTTTGGTAGGACTTGAATCTATTCCATGCATCTTTGAATGACTCTTCAGGATTCTGAGTGAAGGTAGCAATCTTTTTCCTCCATTCTTCAGCGCGTGACTCATCAAAGAAGTTGCGCAAGAATGCGTTCTTGATGTCACTCCAGGTTGTGAGAGAACCTGGTGGTAGTTGTCTAAGCCACTGCAAAGCTTCTCCAGATAGAAAGTACTTGAAAAGCTTGCAGAGAAGATAGTCTTGAGGGACTCCATTGGCTTTTATGATGGTTATGAGATCCTCGAACCTCTCCAGATGGTCCATAGGATGCTCATTGGACAACCCACAGAAGGGTATTTGTCCTACAATGGTGTAGTACTGCGGCTTAAGCTCGAAATCTCCTCTCTAAATAGCAGGAGGGCGGAGGGCGGATGGCTGATCGGTTGGAATAGAACTGATCTGGACGGTTGTAGTCAGCCAAAGATCTAGCTTGGTTAGCCTCTTCTGCAGGTTGAATGATGTCTGTAGGTGCAGTTTCTTCCTCAGGTATGATCTCCCTCTGAGCATTCAGCTTCTCACCTGCTGTATTACGCATGTGACCATCTTGATCACGCAGGTCTCCATTCTCATCGGTAGTGAGAATAATAGGCGCTACCATGTCTCGCCGGTTAGTACTGATCGATGTAAGATGAGGTATATCGATCGATGTCAGATGAAAGGTATCGGTCTACGAACGGTTGTTGATGTCGAGCGAAGTGGTGGTGAGAGTATCGGTCGACGTTGAAGGTGTCTCGGTCGACTGTGGTAGGCAAGTATCGGTTGACAGGGAGGTGTTGATGTCGATCGATGAGGAGCGTAGGTCTTTGCGGATGCTACGTTCCAAGCCGTGAGGATCTTCTGAGTACAAAAGGTTTTTGTCCTTGTTGCTTTTACTACTGCTGGGCATGTACCTGAAAAAGACAAGAAAATTTTTTGGTGTCAGAAGATAATTAAACAATAAAAGAAAAATAACCTAGACCTAATCAGATTAAATCTAATGTTATCAAAGTTCCCCGGCAATGGCGCATAATTTGATATCACGCAAATGTTTAACCCTAAGTGAATTACTCTCTCAAATAAGAGGTTCAGTTGTAGTACTTAGGGATCGAATCCACAGGGAACTAAGGAATGCAATAGATATAATCTAAATGTTTATGCTAGGTTGAAAAGGTTTTAAATAGTAAAATTGCAGTTTATAAGCAATGGTAAGTTGCTTAAGAGAATGGATTTAGGTTTTGAAACAACAAAAGAAAATAGTTAGATTCAAGGTTATTATTCAGATAATCAGGATTATAATGCTATAGATGTTTTAATGAATTGCTTGCAAGATATATGAGAACTTTGATTCTTAGATAGATCTAATAGCAGTCGCTAAATAGACACATCCATTGATCTTATTGCCAACAATATCGACCGATGTTTTGACAGCGATATCGGACGATATGGGTTGCTGTCGATCGATGACTCTATATTAATGTCGATTGATATAGCATAAGATCGAACCAAATCTGTGTTCACCAAGATCATAGAGCAGCTCTCGCACGTCCCTAGAGGATCTAAGCTTATGTCAAATGATTTCAGGACAAAGATAAACAAGTTAATCACATCCATGATCATACTCTAGGTAGCTACTCTAGAGTAAGCATTAGGGTTCACTTGGATAATGAATATCAACAATTCAACATTCCATAGTTGGGGCTAATCCCTCATAACTATTTGAACCCTTAATCTAACAAGGAGATCTACTCAGACATAACTGAGAGATCCATGATAACTAGGTAATAATAGAAACTCATAGATTGAGGATTGAACTTTTGGTTCTTGGAACAACAAATCTCTTTGTGTGTTTCCTCTAGATCTAGAATTCAATAACCTTTTAGAAATCAAGATGAAAAGAAATACTTTATAAAATAGAACAAAGTAACAAGAAAAGTGTGCAAAGCTTTTCAGGTACAAAAGATATCAAAAGGTATTAGAAACAATATAAGCATGTAAAAAGCACACTTTGCCAAACACAAAGGCAAAAACTATAAATAAGAGTTCCATTATGTTAAAAACTCGTCAGGGGCATTTTTGTAATATTGGGAAGACTTGGGCTTCAAGTCGGCCAAGTTGAACTTTCTCTCCATACATCGTATCGATCGATGGTACATGGTGTACATCGATCGATGGGGTATCTTGACTTCATCTTCGATAGAAGCGTAATCGATCGATTACACAGGGTGTGTATCGATCGATATGTGTCCTCATTGTCTAACTTCATAGTCATCTCGGAAAACTCTCCTTTAAGCTCCAAAAGGGCACCTAAATCATCATTTTACTCCAAAGTGCTCCTGAACCTGAAAACATACCTAATAGACTCCAAAACATATATTAAACTCATAAAAACATATTAAAACCATGCCTAAAAGTGGGTCAAAATCATGGTATATCAGCGTCTCAAAGCGATGTCTTACCTAAGGGGAATCTGCTGAGATAAAGCGACTCCGGTCCACCTATACACACTTTATCCCTTGATTTCATCAGTGAAATCAAGGAATAAGGGGGAAACTGTTAGGGAAAAAACCAGGCACCAGACTCCTCCAGCTTCCGGGCTGGGCACCGGCCCCTAGACCCCGGCTCCAAAGGGACCCAGGGCCCGGACCCTGCCTTCAGGTTCCATGAGCCCGCCCATGTTCCAAAACCGACCCTTGAGTAAAATGGAAGTTCTCCAAACATGTAAACTCTCCCATATTCGTCAATATGGAAGAGTTTAACCTAGTACAAGCCGACATCTACAGCTATATAAGGGGAATCCGAACCCTAGACTAGATCTAGGCGGCTAGGGTTCATACACCAATATTGTAGGCCCTATTCGAATAATCAATAATACGTCTCCTTCTCTATTATTTTTCTTGGTTATCTTGCTGTTTCTCTTTGATTTCCCCTTACCTCTTGCAAATATCTGCTATCACTCAAATTACCCTAGGAGTGAGTTACTCTCATCAAAAGAGGTTCACTTGTAGTACTTAGGGATTAAATCCACAGAGACTCTAGGATTACACAACATATTATTTAGTTTTCGAAATAAAGCTAGATAGCAAGTTTTAAACAATAACTTAAAAGGTAACCAAGTAATTTGCTTGATTGATTGATTTGTTTGTTAAGAGAAAAGAAGGTAGTTAAACTTAGGTATTTTCTCAGGTATGACAAGCATGCAAGATATAAAGGGTTTTTATTATACATAGTTCTAGTTTCAAACTCTTAAGGAATTAAGGTGTTAACTCTTACTGGATCCCGGGTCAAGAACTATCGTTCGATGACCTTGAGAAAATATCGATCGATAGTTCAATGGAAATATCGATCGATCTTTGTTATGCAATATCGGTCGATAGGACGGTTATCTCGTTGATCGATATTTCACCAGCGAGTTCAAGAGATTGGTTTGAAAGGGTTCTCTAATCTTCAATAAACAACTTAGACTCTAGGTAATTGCTAAGTTCTCACTTATCCAAATTATTCCTAGAATCAGAGGTAATGGTGATCAATCCTTAACATTAGTATTAATGATGACTAGATTTAGAACTATATTTTAAACACCCTAATAATGGTTACTTCAATGCATGTGTCAACCCTAATGAGAAACCTAAATCTAACAAGAGAGACTACTCAAACATATTTATGAGAGACAAAGTCATAATGGTTTGAATAATACTTTAAGATAATGATAATAATAAGAGAAACAATAAGTAAAGCAAGGGAGTTCAAGATCTTCTCTGGATTGTAGTTCAGATCTCTCTCTCTCTCTCTCTTCCTAAGCTTTTCTTCAAAAGTATGGCTAGATGCTTCTCTAAAATTAGGTCTAAAAGGTCTCCGGAGAAGTCTGCTTAATCTAGTACAAAACCCTTTTAAAATAGCCTAACAGGCGGCCAGGGACTTAAGGTGTAAATAATTAAAACTCTTGTGAAGCAATTAGGGCTTCTAATCTTCATTTAGTTGCTTTGGAGGACTTCTGTATCGATCGATATAGAATGTCTTCTATCGATCGATTTGGATGATCTTGCATCGATCGATTGCTCGTAATCCGCATCGGTCGATGCCTTCAACACGTTTTGCTTATATCTTCATAAAGTCTCCATTTTAGCTCCAAAATGGCCATTTTACACCAATGAGTACCTAAACCTGTAAAAGCTCTAAAAAGACACTAAGAGTATCCTTTTGTTTCCAAAAACATATATAAATCATGGTTAAAAGTGGGTAAAATCCATGATATATCAACTCCCCCAGACATATCCTTTTGCTTGTCCTCAAGCAAATAATAGAACATCGGTCTAGAAAAGTTTGGAAAGGCGGAAGCTCCTATAATTCAAAACTTAGAACCATCATCTCTTTACTTATTGCAATCCACTTCAAATATCTATCAATCTCAGAAATACATTATACCATATCCTAGCTTAGCAACCAAATTCAACTAGCCAACAACTCAATGATCTTGTTTGTCTATACCCTCTGCCAATCTCATTTATGCATAAATAAAGATGTAGGCTTTACCTTGGGAGTATCGATCAAGGAACACTTGGATTCAACTCAAGCAAGTTTCAGGCATTCTCATTCTGGTTCATGTTCTCTCTTTATCTCCCTTCTCTGAATCCCAAATTTCTCTTTCTTCTACTTTTTTTTTTATATCAATCCCAATGAACAACTAATGTTCATTTTATTGATCTTTCTACTTTTTGTAGCTTTTTCTAACAAGGTGTAGGCGAATAGCGGGGTCATGGGTAATGTACCTCTCCCTCGCTTCCACAATGTGTGATCATTCCTTTGACTTAGAATAGTGGGGTCATGGGTATCGTACCTCTCCCTCTGCCTCTTAGGAAATCATCTCAATCTTTTGTTTTCTTTTTGGATGCCAAAGGAAGCAGAGAAGGAAACCAAAATCTTTGAGACTTTTACCTTTCATACTTGCATGAGGATTCCGATCCCTTGTATACCAAGCCCCAAGACAAGAAATAGATGTCAGGTTAGGTTGGAAATTGGCTTTGGTTCTTCCATTCATTTTCAACAAGTGTTGTCATAGCTGACCGGTGCTCTGCTTTAGCATCTCTAGTACCTTTTGTAACTGACAAATCTAAGAGTGGTGCTTAAAAAGTGGTTAGGTAACAAGTATGAATCTATATAATCATTGCTTCCTTTTTTTGTAAAACATTCTTATTATTTTTTTTTTTGGGTTCAAAAATGATAGTAATGAAATGAAAGTGATAACAAATGAAAATCCTAACAATCCTAACAACTCTAATCGATTAAAAACTAACCTATCGACTGATTTCTAGGTATAATATGAGTTCAACCTTATTCTCTTAGAAATCTAGAAATCTAAGGAATGTACCTTGGAGGAGTTCAGAATTGAGAGTGAAATCGAGATACGGGGAGAATTTCGAGTCGATTGAGGCAAAAAATGGGAGAATTCCGTGAAGAATCGAGAGAGAAAGAGAGGTTTTAGGGGTTCGGTTGTGTTTTGCGATTGTGAGGGGAAAAAGAGAGGCGCGTATCGACTTAAGAGGAGTTTGCCCTCGATATGTCTGTATCGACCGATACACAGAGGTGTATATCGGTCGATAAGACTTGATTATGCTTTCTATTTTGCTTAATTTTAATTAATTAGTTAATTGAAACTAAATGCATTAATTTGAAAAAAAAAACATGATAGACTAAATCCTAATTAGGTGAATTTAATTGATTGGGTATTCTAAGTGGAGTTAGGACAACCTAATCGGAGGGGTTTATCATTTGGGGGCTTAACCCAATAGTATTTCACTCGTTGTCCATTTACCGTAAATTCTTCTCCTTTCTCATTAATAAGAGTAATGGTTCCATTTGGTGGGGCCGCTATGACAGTGAAAGGGCCAGACCAACGAGAACGAAGTTTTCCGGGAAATAGATTCAAACGAGAATTATATAGGAGAACTTGATCATTCGGGACGAAAATGTCGAGAAAGAATATGTTTGTCATGGTAAGCTTTGGTTCTCTGTTTATAGAGCTTAGAGTTCTCATAGGCCAGATGTCATATTTCATCTAGTTCATTTAGCTGGATGAGTCTCTTTTCTGCAGCTGACTTGATGTCAAAATTTAGCAATTTAGTAGCCCAGGCTGCTTTATGCTCTAACTCTATTGGTAAGTGGCAAGATTTTCCGTAGAGGAGGTGAAACGGAGTTGTTCCTAGTGGCGTCTTAAAAGCTGTTATGTAGGCCCAGAGTGCATTATCTAATTTCCTCGACCAATCCTTTCGTGTGGCTCCGACAGTCTTTTCTAGAACTTCTTTGATCTGCCTGTTAGAAACTTCGACTTGTCCACTAGTCTAGGGATGGTAAGGCGTTGCAACTCTGGGGTGGAGTCCGTTCTTTTTGAGCAGATTCTCAATGATTTTGTTGATAAAATGGGTACCACCATCGCTTATAACTACACGAGGAACTCCAAATCTTGGGAAAATGGTGCTTTTGAAAAGTTTGATAACTACAGAGGCATCATTCGTGGGTGATGCAATTGCTTCAACCCATTTGGAAACGTAGTCGACAGCAACCAGAATGTAGCGGTTTCCGTAAGAGGTAGGGAAAGGACCCATGAAGTCGATCCCCCAACAATCGAAAACTTCTACTTCGAGGATAAATTTTTGTTCCATTTCATGCCTCTTGCTGATTTTTCCTCGACGTTGGCATCTGTCACACTTGACGATAAAGGCATGAACGTCGCGGAACATAGTAGGCCACCAAAATCCAGCTTGGAGAATTTTGGAAACCGTTTTAAAGGTTGCAAAATGCCCAGCGTATTCGGATCCATGACAGTGGTAAATGATATCAGCAATTTCAGATTCAGCTACGCATCGTCGAAATATGCCGTCGGCACACTGTTTATAAAGGTAAGGTTCGTCCCAGTGATACCTCCTTATTTCTCTGAAAATTTTCCTTCTATCGTAGCGTTTAAGTTCTTCGGGTTCGACGTTGGCGGCAAGATAATTTACTATGTCGGCATACCAAGGTCTCTTACTAAACTGCTTTTCCACAGCGTGAGTTTCCTGCTCGACATCCCCACTATGGGAGATGTTGTGTCTATCAGCGAGTGTTTGGCGTGCCACAGTCACGGTCGTGTCGATGGGGATCTTAAACGTGATGTTACGTAAGTCAATAATGTCGCTTCCATCGATCGACATGGTATCACTGGTATCGATCGATTCAACTGAAAGTGCATCGATCAATGTCAGATCTCCGAAATCATTGTCTTCAGTATCAACGGCAGATGCAAATTCGGAAGAGAGTTGTATCTGGCCGATGAGTGATGACTCTGCGAAGTACACATTTTCAGTAGGTATGAAATCATTGATAGGGACTTCTTCGTCTATTCTGATCCGAGAAAGATTATCTGCGACACCATTGTCTACTCCCCTCTTGTACTTTATTTCCATATCAAACTCTTGGAGAAGGAGTATCCATTGGATAAGGCGTGGTTTTGCATCTTTCTTTTGCATTAGATACCGAATAGCGGCATGATCAGTGTAGACAATGACCTTCAAGCCTACTAGATAGTTATGGAATTTCTCGAAAGCGTATACTACTGCAAGTAGTTCTTTCTCAGTTGTGCCATAGTTCTGTTGGGCGTCGTCCAAAGTTTGGCTGTCGTAATAGATAGCATGTAGCTTCTTCTCTTTTCGTTGCCCTAAAACTGCTCTTACAGCCAAATCGCTCGCATCGCACATTATCCCGAATGGGAGGTTCCAGTCAGGTGCTTGTATGACGGGGGCAGTTATCAGTGCCTTCTTGATCTTTTCGAATGCCTCCTGGAAATCCGGTGTGAAATCGAATTTAGTGTCTTTACAAAGGAGAGTAGTCAGGGGTCTGGCTATCTTGCTGAAATCCTCTATAAATCTCCTATAAAAGTCTGCATGTCCTAGAAAACTCCTGATATCTTTTACGTTAGTTGGGGGTGGTAGACTCATCATAACTTTATTTTTGCTCGGTCTACCTCAATTCCTGCTGCGGACACTTTGTGTCCGAGCACAATTCCGTCATTGACCATGAAATGACACTTTTCCCAGTTGAGGACCAGATTCTTTCCTCACATCTCTCCAAAACTTTGCATAGGTTGTCGAGACAAGTTTTAAAGCTCGATCCATAAACTGAGAAATCATCCATGAATACTTCCATGAAATTTTCTATCATATCAGTGAAAATCGACATCATGCAGCGTTGGAAAGTAGTTGGGGCATTACACAGACCAAATGGCATCCTCCGATATGCGAAGGTTCCATAGGGGCACGTGAATGTTGTCTTTTCTTGGTCATCTGGATGTATCGGGATTTGGAAGAATCTGGAATACCCATCAAGAAAACAATAGTATTGGTGATTCGCTAATCTTTCCAACATCTGGTCGATAAAAGGCAGAGGAAAGTGATCTTTCCGAGTAGCGGAATTCAAATTCTTGTGAAGCTATGCCTGGAATGTCATCTAAAGAATATCCAAGTGCGTTTTTATGCTTGTGAAGCTTGTTCAGCAATAGAGCAAGTTCCCCGTTAGTGAGATTTGGGTTAACTATTACAGGATAGCAATCGTCCATAAGAAACGCATACTTGAGTCTAGCAGGTAATGGCTTAAACTCCACTTTCGGTGCTTTTTCCTTAGTGAGATTTCCAACGGATGGCAGGTGTCGATCGATACTGCTTTTTAAAATATCGATCGATGCCGATTTCTGATCCTTCATCACTGTTGGTGTAAACGTGTGAGGATCCTTTGCTAGTTTCGATTAGACGATCGCACTCGGTTGCTCTGCTGTCTATGCTAAAAATTTCGTTCTGAGCAGATACATGTGCATCTTCCAAATGATCATCCGAGTACAATTTATCAAAAGATTCTTGGGTCAGTTCATCCACCTCGTCCACATAAGATGATTGTTTATCTATTAAAGGGAGTGTGATAACTTTTTTCATATCAAATCTCGTAGGGATGTTGCCTATGTTAAGATTTATCCGTCCTTCTTTGACATCAATAATGGCGTTTGCAGTAGCGAGGAATGGTCTGCCTAATAGGATCGGATCTCTTGGCTCGTCTTTGTAATGCACCACAAAAAAGTTTGTAGGGACAGTGCATCCGTCGATCTTTACTGGTACATCTTCAAGGACACCTTCAAGAATCCTAACAGATCTATCAGCAAGTACTAGTTGGATATTGGCCGGTGTAAATTCAGTATACCCAAGGAATGTTGCAACGGAATGCGGCATTAAATTTACGCTAGAGCCTAGATCACAGAGTGCTCTTGGGAATAGCTGGTTCCAAATTGTGCACTTAAGGACGAAACTACCAGGATCTGGTTGCTTCTCTGGGGTTTGAATGATGGCGCTAGCTTCTGCTGAAACCATCATTACATTGTGTATCTCTGTTGAAAGAGTCTTTGTTGTCATTCCCTTCACATATTGTCTAATGGTTGGTGAAATACTGAGGGCGTCACTAAGTGACATTTCTACCATAACTCGTTCGAAAGCTCGTCTGCAAATTTCTTTATCCCTGTTGTGTCTAGTGTTAGACTTGGGAGGGTAGGGAGGTAAAGTGTTGTACACCTGTTCTATGGTTGGTTCATTGGGTGATTGTCTTTCTTTCGAATTCGTGGGTGATTGTCGAGCGATACCGATATCTTCGTGTCGGTCGACCTCGGTGTCCTCGTGTCGCTCGACATCGGTGTCCTCGTGTCGCTCGACATCGGGCTCTTCATGTCGATCGACAACGACAACTTCCTCATCATCAAGAATGATTACTGGTTTCTCAGTTCCCTTAGAATCTCCATTCTTTTCTTTGTTTTGTTGGAGCTCAGATTTCAAATCGCGGAGAAGCACGGGGTTGGGAATGGAATTTTCCGATTCTGGAACAACAGTGTTTCCTTCCGTAGGGTGATTTTCTCTAATGATCAGAGGTAGCTGTTTTCTGTTCCTTAGCATTATAGCACTTATTTGACGTCTAGGGTTTGTGTCAGTCTTCCCCGGTAGACGTCATGCTTCCCTCTTGATAGTGGTAGCGCAATTGGCAATATCGCCTTCTAGACTTCTGATTTCCTTACGCAAAATGTCAAATTCCTTCGACATTACGCAGCAGACACCATCCAACTTGACGTCTAGGTCATGGCTCAGCCTCTGATTTCCCGTGAAGACATGGTTTAAAACGGTTTAGGCTCTCCCGCTGTGTGATACGGCGAAGGTGTCATAATTTTGGGTAAAACTATCTATGCCAAAAAGGTCCTCCTGAGGATTTTCATGTCCAAGGAGCGTTTGCTCTATGGAATGAGTATCCTTATTACTCTGAGCAATACCAGGCTCCTTTTTTCTTTTTAAAAGAATGAAAGAGATCCAGAGACTTCCTAATTTCATTTAGTTGAAGGTCATTTCTAGATCTAACTTCTCTTTCCTTATCTTTATTTTCATAAGATTTACCCATTGCTATATTTTCAATCAACTGATTTGCTTCTTCTGGATTCTTGGAGCTGAAATTTCCATTACTCGCATTATCTAGCGTGATCTGGTAATCTAACTCGAGGCCTCCGTAGAAAAATTTAAGGAGCTGCGGTTCCGAATAACCATAGTGGGTACAATCTCGCTGATTTTTCTTAAACCTAGTCCAAGCGTTCCTAAAAGATTCTTGTGGACCGTGAAGGAATGTGGAGAGTTTGTGTCTGGCGTCCCAATATCTAGTTTCATCGAAAAATTGGTTAATGAAAGCAGCTCGAATATCTTTCAATGAAAGCCAATTTCTGGCTTCCTTCCCTAGAGAAAAAGGAAACAATCTACAACGATTAATATCGCTGAGTTCCAATTCTTCTAGAAAATCGAGATGTTCGTGGGGATGCTCTGAAACGGAACCACAGAAAGATTTTTTTGTACCAGATGAATGAAATCAAAATGAAGCGTAGACTTATTTGCTTCATCTTCTGGTAACCTAATAGCTGACCTATTGGAATAAGTCTTAATGGGGTCTAAGTAGTCTTGCAGTTTTTCTACATCTTTAGTCAAAGATGGATAACAATTGACAGGGATTGCAGTCCCCTGTTTAACTGTAAATTTATTAGCTTTATTGCATATCTGCCCTAATGGTTCGTGTTGGACTACTTCCTCCTTAACTAGATTGGTAAGTGAAGACTTACCTGCTTCCGGCTGGGATTCATCGATTGATGTTGATTGGTTTATGTCGATCGATTCCTCGGTCCACATATCGTTCGATTCGTGCATCAAATCATCGGTTGATTTCCAGGAAAATACATCGTTCGATGTGTGTATTACGTCATCGGTCGATGCTTGGCCGAAATCTGTCATTTCCATCTTGAATTCCCTGTGATAGCAGAGAAAGAGGAAAAGAATTAAATAAATGAAAATAAAATCTAGACTATATTCTAAACTAAATCTGATGGTAATAAGAAAGTGTCCCCAGCAACGGCGCCAAATTTGATATCACTCAAATTACCCTAGGAGTGAGTTACTCTCATCAAAAGAGGTTCACTTGTAGTACTTAGGGATCGAATCCACAGAGACTCTAGGATTACACAACATATTATTTAGTTTTCGAAATAAAGCTAGATAGCAAGTTTTAAACAATAACTTAAAAGGTAACAAAGCAATTTGCTTGATTGATTGATTTGTTTGTTAAGAGAAAAGAAGGTAGTTAAACTTAGATATTTTCTCAGGTATGACAAACAAGAAAGATATAAAGGGTTTTTATTATTCATAGTTCTAGTTTCAAACTCTTAAGGAATTAAGGTGTTAACTCTTACTGGATCCCGGGTCAAGAACTATCGTTCGATGACCTTGAGCAAATATCGATCGATAGTTCGATGGAAATATCGATCGATCGTTGTTATGCAATATCGGTCGATAGGACAGTTATCTCGTCGATAGATATTGCACCAGCGAGTTCAAGAGATTGGTTTGAAAGGGTTCTCTAATCTTCAATAAACAACTTAGACTCTAGGTAATTGCTAAGTTCTCACTTATCCAAATTATTCCTAGAATCAGAGGTAAGGGTGATCAATCCTTAACATTAGTATTCATGATGACTAGATTTAGAACTATATTTTAAACACCCTAATAATGGTTACTTCAATGCATGAGTCAACCCTAATGAGAAACCTAAATCTAACAAGAGAGACTACTCAAACATATTTATGAGAGACAAAGTCATAATGGTTTGAATAATGCTTTAAGATAATGATAATAATAAGAGAAACAATAAATAAAGCAAGGGAGTTCAAGATCTTCTCTGGATTGTAGTTCAGATCTCTCTATCTCTTCCTAAGCTTTTCTTCAAAAGTATGGCTAGATGCTTCTCTAAAATTAGGTCTAAAAGGTCTCCGGAGAAGTCTGCTTAATCTAGTACAAAACCCTCTTAAAATAGCCTAACAGGCGGCCAGGGACTAAAGGTGTAAATAATTAAAACTCTTGTGAAGCAATTAGGGCTTCTAATCTTCATTTAATTGCTTTGGAGGACTTCTGTATCAATCGATATAGAATGTCTTCTATCGATCGATTTGGATGATCTTTCATCGGTCGATTGCTCGTAATGCGCATCGGTCGATGCCTTCAACACGTTTTGCTCATATCTACATAAGTCTCAATTTTAGCTCTAAAATGGCCATTTTACACCAATGAGTACCTGAACCTGTAAAAGCTCTAAAAAGACACTAAAAGTATCCTTTTGTTTCCAAAAACATATATAAATCATGGTTAAAAGTGGGTAAAATCCATGATATATCAATATCCTCGCTTCTCTCAGTTCGCATTCAAACCCTCTTGTGTTCCATAGTACTAAAAAGACCTTACAAAAAAATATCATAACACCTTCTTGAAATCTTCTTTCTTAACTTCATTTTTTCCTCAAACTTCTCTTTAAGTTTGGTTTATATGGTGTGTGAGAAATGAAAGCTTGAGGTCTTTTTTTATACGAATTTCTGGACTTGTTCACCAAGTTGGATATTTAGTGCTCCTTCCTTTTTAAGCTGGGTCATACTTTTCCATCAAAATTCGAAGAATCTCTACGCTTCTTTCCTTATATGAATCTCGTCATCCCGATCTTTTTCCGTAAAATTTCCCCAATGATGACCAGTCAAACTTTCCTTAGTTGGAACCCGCATTGTCCAGCAGCCAGACACTCCTTACTTAGCCATGCATTTTCGACATTTCCTTACGTACGCTCCAATCTTTTCGTGTCATTTTACATTTACTCAGCCCATTTCAATTTCGTTCCATAAGCTCACTAGTAATCTGAAACTTGTGAATGTACAACTTATTCTTCCAACCTTCATGGATATAAGTGTTTCCACACTTTGGAAAATAGTCTCCTTGTTGAATTAAACCTGTCACGATTTATTTCCTTACAATTTAAAAATACTTCAGGAGCGGGTCGTTAAGTTTTGCCAGCATTTCAAAGCCAATGACAAAATAACAGGAATGGACGTCAAGTTTGATTGGACAATTGATTGCTCGAAGTGTTTCATGGAATTGAAATGAAAACTAACACAGACGCCAATTTTGGTACTCCCAACGCCAGGGATACCATATGAGGTTTACACTGATGCGCCAGGTACTGGGTTTGGATGTGTATTGATGCAGGAGGGTCAGGTCATTGCATATGCATCACATCAGTTGAGGCCTCACGAGGCTGATTACCTTACGCGCAACTTGGAGTTATCAGCAGTTGTATTTGCGTTGAAAACCTGGAAATCGTACTTGTATGGAGAGAAGGTGAATATTTTCAAAGACCACAAGAGTTGAAGTATATGTTCACTCAATCGGACTTGAACTTGAGGTAACGCAGATGGATTGAGTTGTTGCAGATTATAACTTGGATATCTCTTATCATCCGGGTAAAGCTAATCAGGTGTCTTGAGTAGGTGCATAAGCAATATTTCAGGAACCGAGGAGGTTCAAGATTTTACTACTACAGTTGCTAGTCTCAGAGTGTGTGCCACTACAATAGAGGGAGGGACACTAGGGCTCAAGACCGTACGGCGAGCTGGTCGCCTCAAAACAGCTCGCCGTATGGCGAGCTGAACCAACCCAGTTCAGTTCACCGTACGTCGAGCTGACCGTCCCGAGCCTCGATCTCCCATGTCCTTGACGCAAGGCTTACGTCCTTCAGTCCGATCATGTTCTTAACCATGGTTGAAATGTCTCTTGTTTCGTCTCGATCCGTTTTGCCATTCAGTTTTACGATAAAAATAGTAAAATTCTTCTTTTCTCGTAAAGTTCGGGAAGATCGTATAAAACGGCAACGATTAGACAGAACATCGTGCATTTTCAAACTATACGATCGACTCGAGAAATCTTATAAAAATGGCATCGTATCAGGAAACGATCTCGTCTAAAATCGTAAAACGGTTTTTATCGCAAAACGGCTCGGACAGCCCAAAAGCGCGATAAAAGTCCACTTGCGACTTTAAACGAAATCCAGCCCAAAGATACAATGACGGTTTTAGGATTTACTCAAAGAAAGAAGATAAATGTCAAGTTTGAAGATAAATGTCAAGTTTGAAGATAAATAGAAGATTTCCGCAAAGAAAATGGAAAGATCGAGATAAATGGAAGATTCCCGATAACCTGGAATCTGGGCTAAAAGGAATGACTAAACCGCCTAAAAGGAGGGAGTATATAAACTAAAGGCAAAGGACAGAAGCAGAGGACGAGTTTTCAGAGCTTTCACCACCAAAATTAGCATTTAGGAATATTTTTGTTTTTGTTATCGGGCTGCGTCTGAACTAGGGTTTTAGTCTTAGATTGCTAGAACTAGGAATCTCATCGACGGCTCTTGCAGCTAAGGCTACTCTTGTTCTACCGTTCTTACGCGAATTCGGAATAAGATCCTTCTTTCTCTCAATCTCGTTTTCTTTTACATCTTTTAATTATCCATATCGTGTTCTTGATTGCTTGTGTGGGGTTCCGCAGATAGCCGGGTCCTCTGGGAAATTAGGGTTTACGTTAAATTTGACTAGGATCAAATAGCGCGCTATAAAAGAAATCCAAATTTTTGGTCAGCACTTCTGGGCAACTTAGAAATTGTTCCCGGTGAGATGCTCGATTCCAACAAGATGAATCGTATAAGCCGAGAACCTATCATGGATTCTAAATCGGTATGGAATCAGGTTCAAATCGCAACATGCAAAACGAAAGCCGACTAGTCATCACATAGCCTCAATCCGAAAGTAAACCTAGGTCTTGCCCAAAACCTAGCACACTGGTCTCTAACGTCTCAAGGCATGAATCGAGATCCTAAAGGCATGTCTCTTCGCCCACATCTAAACACTCGCGAAAATCGAAACTCCGAGTAAACGAACCGGATGATCTACACCAAGAGTTAGATGCGAGACGACAACTCATACTCTTCCCTCTACATCTAAAACGAAAAACAGATTTCATACTTAGGAAATATTCTTAATAAATTTTTCATTCAAATACACGCCGCCCAGCGGGAAGGATTCAAAGCCACTAACGGCCAGTCTTGATAAACACTACAGCAATATCATAAAACAAAGACATCATACATAAAAATCACGAAATTCGGATGCCGAGTTTTGGCCAACACCAGCATCAATCCACGGCTGATCAACTTCGCCACTCGCATCTGGGATCTCTGGTCCGACCTCTACTGAATCCAGCGACACAACAATAGGAGTCCATTGCTCCCACATTTGTGCCCTAAGATCAAAGAGTTCGGCCTGCATATCTCTCTTCCCATCCAAACGATCCATCTGTTTGGGAAACTCTTTGGCATACCAATAACCATGGTTCTGAGTAAGGGACAACCCGTGAACAACGCCGCGACACTTGAGATAATCTCCATTAGCCCGTTGAGCAACCTCAACATTCGAGTAGGTGGTCGCAAATAGTTCACGACGAACCCTCGCTTCCTCAGCAACCTCTCTTTTGCCTGCACGGTGAGCACGACGAACTCTCTGATCGGACAGCTCCTTAGCACAATGAGAGTTAGCCGTGCATTCACTCTTTACGCGATCAACCTCCCTCTCAACCCATTCGTCGGCAAGATTGGCATCAATCTCCACCTGAAGACGAGCAACTTCTTTTTCCGCCGTGTCCGCGTGAAACTCAGCAAGACCGGCTTCGGTACTGCGATCAGTCAGGGCTCCACTCATGATCAGAAGGCCCTACGAAAAGAAAGATGAAATTAAAGCGAAACTATTCGATCATAAGTCATTTAAAATAAAACAGACCTCATTAGCTTGCTCGGATGCTTTGGCAAACTCTGAAACATAGCCAAGATCGCCGCCCGACAAGTTAGAAGTCGATGATTTGCCTGCACATGCCCAAACACCCTCGTTTACCTGACTATCAAGGAAATCCTTGAGTATGTTTTCAGGAGAAGCGGCGCGGACGGATGTATCATCATCAACGACCACGTACTTATCTTTTGGGGATCTTGACTTGTTCCTCCTTGCCAGGGACGTGTATGGGAAGAATTCTCCTATACACGGATCCTCCTCGAAAACCGGAGAATCTGCAAGATACCGAGATTAAAAGAGGGCGAGTGCACGGCGAACACGTTGCGGAGAAAAACTGTTCCAGCTACCTTCCCCATTTTGAAGCTAAGCAATAACGGTCGATAAATCCACTGGAAACGGAGGCAGAGGGTTGGTCTCTGCAGAAAACAAAAGCAAGTAAGTAAAAGAAAAAAAAAGGGGGAGTTTCTAAAAGATCATACGCATCACGTACCTTTCCGACCCCATTTGGTTACGAGAAAAGGAATACAGTCATCCTCCACCGATGCGCCGTCGATGCGGACGTCGAAGAAATTCTTCTTCCAAGAATGGTAATCCGACATGCAACCGGTGACTATGTCTCTGCGAGAGGATGATCTAATCCTGTGAGACATCCCCTCAGGTATCAGTAAACCCTCGAGGTGATCTACACTAAGAACTATCCCTCGCTCGTAACTCAACGTCAACAGACCAACGAGCTGCTGCATAGTGCACGGGGTCATTTGGCTTATCGATAGCCCTAGGCGATGGAGGTATTGGACAATGATCTCCGGAATCGGAAACCACAAATGGCATTGCATCAAAAACACATCATAACACGTAAAAAAGCCATCAGGCGCCTCATTTTCACTCTCTCCAACTATCGGAAGACGAAACTCTACCGCGTCCGGAACATGGCAGAACTCCCGAATGGATTGAAGACCATTGGGACTAACCAAACTCGGGCATCCGGGAATATGGTTGGCATCGAACGGAGGTGGAACCCAGGTTCTGGGTTTGGTAGGCCTCGATTCGCCTCGATTCGCCTCCGATCGCCCAATACGCCTCATGGTCTTTCGAATCAACCAACGGTAATGAGAGTTCTTCTTTCGGAACTACGACTCGGGGTTGCGAGTTTGTTCCTTCGGAACCATAACGATCAGAATTGGTCTCGTCCTCTACAAAAACATATTTAGGAAAGGTGGGAAAGAAAGAATTCAAAGGGAAAGGAAGAGAGAAAACTTCTTCAACCTTAGATAAGTTATGGAAGAAAGTGAGTAAATAATTTGAAAATTTACTCCATATACTTATAAGAAAAAGTTTTACTATTCACCTTTGGACTTTTGGCCATTAAAGTTCTGTCTAGTTCTACTAAACTTGCCAAACAATTTCAAACCGCTCGCAAGAACTCCACGATTCTTAAGAGCTGGGGGGCTAATTGTTGGGGTCAAAAACCCTACGACGGAATCAATGACCAAAACTTTCCGCAAAAATAAAAATACGTTTTATAAAACACGAGAAGTTGTTTTATAAAATTTTAAGGACTTTCCGAACAAAAAAAATCTGGGGAAAACTTGAAGATCGTCATCTCGGAAAAACTAATGAAACAATCGCCGATTACACGATTTCCCAAGTTAAACGAAAAACCGAAAAAATCTGCATCCGCCATAAACCGCGAGCAGGTTCGACCGAACCAAGTTCAACGTACGACGAGCCGAACCAGCCAGTTCAGCTCGCCGAACGGCGATCTGGTGGCCACGAACCAGCTCGCCGTATGGCGAGCAGGTCGCCTCAAAACAGCTCGCCGTACGGCGAGCTGAACCAACCCTGTTTGGTCCACCGTACGTCGAGCTGACCATCCCGAGCCTCGATCTCCCATGTCCTTGACGCAAGGCATACGTCCTTCGGTCCGATCATGCTCTGAACCATGGTCGAAACGTCGTTTGTTTCGTCTCGATCTGTCTTGCCGTTCAAGTTTTACGATAAAAATCGTAAAAGTCTTCTTTTCTCATAAATATCGGGAAGATTGTATAAACGGCAACGATTAGACGAAACATCGTGCATTGTCAAACTATAAGATTGACTTGAGAAATCTTATAAAAATGACATCGCATCAGGAAACGATCTCGTCTAAAATCGTAAAACGGCTCGGACAGCCCAAAAGCGCGATAAAAGTCCACTTGCGACTTTAAACGAATCCAGCCCAAAGATTCAATGAAAGTTTTAGGATTTACTCGCAGAGAGAAGATAAATGTCAAGTTTGAAGATAAATGTCAGGTTTGAAGATAAATAGAAGATTTCCGCAAAGAAAATGGAAAGATCGAAATAAATGGAAGATTCCCGATAAACTCGAATATGGGAGAAAAGGAAGGACTAAACCGCCTAATGGATGGAGTATATAAGCTAAAGGAAAAGGACAGAACCAGAGGATGAGTTTTCAGAGCTTTCACCACCAAAGTTAGCATTTAGGAATATTTCTGTTTTTGTTATCGAGCTGCGTCTCAACTAGGGTTTTAGTCTTAGATTGCTAGAACAAGGAATCTTGCCGACAGCTCTCGCAGCTAAGGCTTCTCTTGTTGTACCGTTCTTACGCGAATTCCGAATAAGATCCTTATTGCTCCCAATCTCATTTTCTTTTACATCTTTTAATTATCCATATCGTGTTCTTGATTGCTTGTGTGCGGTTCCGCATATAGCCGGGTCCTCTGGGAAATTAGGGTTTACTCTAAATTCCTAAACTTACGTAAAATCGACAGGGGTGAATGTTCCCACACCTACAACAACAGTTATCATTCGCGCATTAAGATGGCACCGTATGAGGCTCTTTATGGTAGGCTTTGTCGCTCACCATTTTCTTGGACAGAAGTGGGGGAGCGACGTGAGATAGAACCATCAATGGTTCAAGAGATTGTGGAGGAGGTTGAGATGCTGAAGAGACAGCTTAAGGAAGCCCATGAAGTCAGAAGGGTTATGCGGATAAGCGGCATAAGGGTTTGGAGTTCCAGGTTGGTGACCTGGTATACCTGAAAATGAGAACGTTTTAGGGAGGATCTAAGACATATACGCTGAAGAAGCTTAAATCGAGATATATAGCGCCATTTCCTATTTTGTACCAGATTGGATTTTTTATCAGCAGAGTTATCAGATTTCCACGACGTGTTTCATGTATCATTTTTGAGGAAAGTCGTGAGAGTGCCAGAACTCATTTTCAAGCAACCGCCAAGTGACCTTGGTAAAGATTCATATGCACCTTGTCAGCCAGTGGAGATTGTGGATCGACAAGTAACATCTTATCAGGGAATGATGACCACGATGGTTTGTTGGGAACATGACGGGATCCATAGGAGACCTGGGAGTCTGAACCCCAGATGAGGAATGATTATCCAGAGCTGTTTCAGAAAGATATCGGACAGTCGACACTCAACTCGAATTCGAAGACACAATCTATATTAGTGAAGGAGACTTTTCATGACTGTTGGGGTCAAAATCGGTACGACGGAATCAATAGCCAAAATTCCCCGCAAACGCGTAAACGCAGCAGTTTTATGAATCTCGAGAGATTGTTTTATAAGAACTCGAAGATCGTTTTATAAGACTCGAGTGATCGTTTTATAAAACTCGAGAGATCGTTTTATAAAACTCGAGAGATCATCGTTTTATAAAAACTCGAAGATCATTTTATAAAACTCGAGAGATCGTTTTATAAAACTCGAGAAATCGTTTTATAAAACTCGAGAGATCGTTTTATAAGAACTCGAAGATCGTTTTATAAAACTCGAGAGATCGTTTTATAAAACTCGAGAGATCGTTTTATAAAACTCGAGAGATCGTTTTATAAGAACTCGAAGATCGTTTTATAAAACTCGAGAGATCGT
>CAKOAT010236265.1:249271-260567 GCA_932364175.1 Eruca vesicaria subsp. sativa | reverse complement strand
AGTTCAACGCAGATTCGGAATAAGAACCTCTTTGCTCTCTATTTTCGTTTATTCTCATTTTAATTCTAAGTTATCGTTTTCTTATTTTCGTTGTGCGGTTCTCGCAGATAGCCGGTTCCTCTGGAAACTTAGGGTTTTTCCCGAAGTTTCCTTATTTACGATTTATTTGACAGTAGGGTGAAATCGACTCCCACAATGACCCAAATCCATTATTCAGCTCTCAAAGGCATAGCCCAGACCCAGTCGAAATGGCCTAAGGTATTTTCGTTAAATACCACCTTCCCATTCCATTTTTCTACATACAATAAAATAAAAAAGGTTAAAGGGAAAGTTTAGGGGAATTTGTAAAGTTGGAGACACTAGAGAGTTCTGAGCTTGACGTCGGAGTTACCACTCGTCGAGACTTCGTCCAGCCCTTAGCCACCGCTCACCACCATAGGTAACCACTTAAAAACCGTACACATTTAAGCTTAGTTTAATCCACTTAGTAAATTTACCATAACTACCTAACTGATGATAATCTTGTGCATGTAAGGCCGCCATCGTGTTCCTCTCGTCGAGACGAAGCCGTAACCATATACCACATCACAATCAAAACCCGAGCGAAGACACACAAGCCGTCCAAATCAAATTCGGTTAACGAAAACCGATTGGTCAAATTCGATTTTTAATCTGGTCAATGGTTGACCGGCTTGGGTCAGAGTTAACCGGGTTAACCTTTTACCAACAAGTTTAATTTTTGACCAGTCCGCCGGACACCCGTTTTAACCGTTCGAAGGCCATTCTAAGTCAGAATTTTGACATGATTTCAGATTTTGGATCTATTATAGCAGCTGGAGTTTATAGATACCACTTTTCTCCATGGCTAAGGTGAGAGTCTATTCCAAACTTCTTGTACACGGCTTAGGACCTCGAATAAGTATAAATTTATTTCTAATATGTTCCATCTGTGTGAGATCGAGTATGTCATTGCTAGTTTAGTTATTTATATTCTTTGCTTGCTTAAACAAGAACTAGGGTGTTAAATGATTCAATATTGACTGCTTCACTTAATGTAAATACATAGTTAGTAATGTTTGAGACAGATACAGAGACGTTCTGCTTTATGCCGGATTGTATGGGGACTACGGCCGACTTCAGTCCACCGGTGGCCGTAGTCTAGTGGTGTCGATAAATCTTCTTTAGGGGATGTTTCTGGGCACTATCCCAGCAGTGTTGTTCGCATGTTAGTGGGCAGCGAGTGCGCACCTCGCTAGGACCATTGTTTGATGTTTGGTTACTTTAGATACCGTGTTTGACATGTATTAGAATTAATTTTATATTTTATTCCAGTGCTATGTCTGGATCCACAGACTTTAGGGTTGCACCCCATACCTTACTAAGCGACTCTCCTATTGCTCACCCCTCATTATTCCCCTTTCACGTGAAACCGACAAAAATGGGTGATTCCACCGGAAAAGTGTTATTCGGATTTTGGGCTTCAATCGTATTTTATCGTTATTGGGCTTATAAGTTTGGAATTTTTATCGTGTTTACGTTATTCCGTATTTAAGACTTTTGGTTATGTTATCATTATCATGGATGTTATGTATTGGTCTTTTGGACCGACTTATGTATCCGACTATGTATTTGACTTTCTTAAAATGAAATATATTAACTTTTAAGTATTAGTATTAAATTTAATATTTTCGGAGATTATTACTCTAATATTTTATTTTGAAAAACACAGGTGTTACATAGTATATCTTAGCCCTGCAACTTTTTTCCGAACTGAATGGGCCAAACCGAGCCCAACCAAAATTTCTGGTTTTTGGTTCGGTTTCGGTTTTTAGTTCGGTTTAATTCGGTAGGATTTTTAAAAGTAATTTGGTTTTTGGTTCGGTTCAGCTTGATTTTTGTTTTATTTTAAAAAAAAATTTAAAAACCCAAGATAATCGAATATCCAAAAATAACCGAACCGAACCGCAAAAACCGAAAATATCTAAACTTAACCAAATAACCAAATTTAACCAAAAATATCTGATTTTATTTTGGAAAATTAGACCGTAATTAACCGAAAAACAAAACAATATCGGTTATTTTTGGAAATAATTTTGAAAACCGAAATTTAATTCGGTTAATTTCGAAATAGGTTTGAAAATTTTCGGTTAACTGAAATCCGACGGTTTGGTTTGGTTTCGGAAAACCGAAGTCGCAGGCCTAGCACAACATCTCATATAATTAGTTGTTATTATGGCAAGGGAAGATGGCTAAGATCTGATGAACAAAGAAGAGAGTCCATCGTGCATCTGTATCTAGGAGAGGCAACTAGGAAGAATAAAATAAGGAATGCAAACTCATGTGTTGACCAAGAAAATTTAAAATAGAGAAAATGACTAATATATCAGTAAAAAGGTTTTTGTCACAAATATAGCACCTGAGAATAAAAAAGATCAAAATAACATTTAATGTTTTATCAAAAATGATAAATATATACTTATATTCCAATGATAAATTAATTTTTACATTAGGGTTTAGAGTTAAGGGGTGGGATGTAGGGTTTAGGGTTTAGAGTTTAGGGTTTAGGGTTTAGAATTTAGGTTTTATGGTTTAGAATTGGGAAGTGGGGTTTTGGGATAAGATTTCAATTTTTGAAAAATAAAAAAAAAATTTAAAATTTTTAAAAGAAAAAATGTTATTTTGATCATTTTAGTTTTTGAGGGCTATTTTTGTGACATAAACTTAGAAATGTGATATTTTAGAGAGAAAACGTGAAAACGTGAATTCAGGTGAAAGAGAAGATACGCTAAGACGGATAAAATAGAAAAAGAAGTGAATTCTGATGAAGAAGAAAAAAGAAGACGCGAAGTCATGTAAAGATGAAAAACACGTGAACTCATGTGAAAAAGAAGATGACGCGAATTATGAGAGAGATTCTAGTTAAGAAGATATAAAGAGGGGATCTCAGCAGAGCTCAGGACCAGAGGCTCGAATTGTTGAGTAAGTCTAGATGAATGAAAAGTAAGGAGATAATGTTAGGAATTATCGATCGTTTGATTGCTTAACTAATTAACACATAGAATTTGATCACCGAGTTTCCGGCCTCTAGCACGGTACGTCTCGGGTGGGAACCCTCTCCCACAACATCCACTATTAATCAAAGGGGTTTATACAAACGCTCTAAGCGCTATACACAACAAAGAATAAGAAAGATCAAAGAAACTCTCTCCCGCAAAGACATGACTCGAATAATGTCTTGCCCTAATTTCTTCTACTCTTGATCTCTTCTCTTCTTAACTTATCTTTGTCTCTTGTGTATTAGGGTTTCTCACGGATCTCTCGGATTATTGAAAGTCTTCGTTGATGCCTTTCTTTTATACATGAAACGTAACCGACCTTGATGCATAATTTCCTATTCTCGTATGATTTACGTACAAGGAAATAATGCAAGTGCTGGATCAATAAGAGAATGGGTCAAGACAAGAGATTAGGCCCAACTTCTCACAAACTCCACCTTGGGCCTAAGCTTGTCTTCTTGTCTCTAGCCCAATCCAGCCCAAAAGAAAAATTCCGTTCTTCCTCTTCGTCTTCTTCACGATGACAACAACAAACTGATAAGACTTTGTATCTCCAACGGCGATGGAGGTGATACGAACAAGAGTATTCATCAACCGATGAACTATTGCCATACCGACCTAAGCCCCATCATCCTTAGGCTCCGGCTCCAACTCCATTAAAGCTTCTGAAAACTTTTCTGTATTCAGTGCCGTATCCGGTGACCCCATTTTACCAATCACCACCACCAGTCTCCGTCGACAAGTAGCCCTTTTCTCTTCCGGATAGCGACCACCTACAATTTCAATCAGCTTGTCGTCGTTACTTGACGATCCTTCTCTCGAGACCTGACGATTAACGTTTGCACCTCCTGTGAAAATTTAATCAACAATGGAAAGCTATGCAGTTTCTCTGCATCTTCTGTGGCTTGCTGCTGTGTTAAAGCTTACTAACTCTTCCCATGTCCCTTTGATTTATTCCTGATAGTGAACCCCGATGCTCCGGCATCTGTAACTTATGTCACTGCCTCCCCTGCACCAAATTTTGTCGGTTTCCTTTAGCAACGCCCATTGAGGAGTCAAACCTCTGCGCTTTGCGGCGAATCAAGTCGCTTCTACTGTTGCTACTTGATCGACTCTTCTGTCGTAATTCATTGATGACTTTACTTCTTCTGGTGATTTCCACCATCGCAACTCCGATTCGAGATTGCAACTCCAATAATTAGTTAGCCATTGACATCAGATAAAGTTACTCCACCTTGAACTCTGATCCTTCCTTTGATTACACCACCATCGACCGCACTGTTTCTGTTTTCTTCTTGGGCTCAAAACTCGGAGAGATTCATGACTCTCTTTCAAGTTTCCATCTTTCTCAAGCTATCACCATTGATAGGAACTCTCGATTTCACTTTATTGATGATCCTGTGATATCATGCTCAAGAGCCTCCAGCCTCCGACTCATCTCTCTTGATAAGTTACAAACAAAACTAATGCACTGGCTTCTCTTCTCTCTCCAGCTTGTCCGGCAAAAGCCTTCACCATCTCCACTGTTAAGACATTTTCTAATGTAATCTTCTTCAATGGCCCTTTCTCTGAAATACTCAGGTATCCACAATGCTCGTGACTATTTATTTCGTGTGACCTTTAGAGCTTTGAACCTTCTGACTTTTCTCTGAAACGGCAATGCTTTGACAATGCTTTTATGCAGCTCCTCATATGAACCACCATGGCTCTTCTGCTGCATTCCACATCTTACATCGCATTGTCTGTCTCATACATCTTATGAGAGATGTTCACCCTGACTTCCCTTTTAATAATGCCACCATCTTTTCCATCCGGAATCAGTCTCAGTTTCATTACGGTTCCAGAAGCCTAAAGGTAATGACTCTTTTCATAACCTTTTAAACAATTAATCATACAATCTCTTTGACATGTATCATCTCCTATGCCTCTGTATTTTTTTTTTCCTTCCGAGAACTTTAACTTGGAACATGAAACCGTTTCAGACTTCCAGGACGAGCTCCGCCTAGAACCAGAATCAAAACTCCACGACTTCTAAGCTCAGCCTCCTTTTCTTTTCCATTCTTTAGGTAATTCTCTTTACCTATGTAAGCTTGCACTTTAAATTTAGTAGAAAACAGAATCATGTATGCCTTACGCTCAAAGCTACATTAATTCTACTATAACCCAATCAATCACACAGCCTCCTCCATGACCGTCATGAATCTGTTGTTGATTGAACTCATCTTCCCTCTGCATCTTGATTTCCTTTAATCAAGTGTTACTGAATCATACACGTTTCCATCTTGAAACTGTTCTTGATTCAACATGCCCTTTTGTTGAACCCCACAGCCTCACACCCTTCTTTGTACCGCCGTTAACACTAGCGGAATACGCCATCAAGCTACCAAATTTGCTAGATAGAATTTTGACCCAAGCTTTGATCCAGTTTTATTCTTAAACATAACCTTCCTAACAACATTACACCTTGCTGCTGGACTTCTTTTCTTTAAGCTTTACTTGAGTTTCCATAACCTTGAATCCATCTTGTACCACTATCATTTGATGAAACACGCCTCCTAACTAATTTTGTTCGGAAGACTTTCGATACAACTTTCCATTCAATGTCTTTTTTTCCACCCCTTCTGTATTAGATATGCATTGAACTTCTCTGTTTACCGCTCTTGAGAGAACCCGCCATCGAGCCATCTTCCTTGCTCGATAGACTTTCGACACACCCCTCGTCCAAGCATCTCTTCTAACAGAACTTAACACAACCTTTGTGTTCTTCTTTAGCTCTTTAAACTCTGATCCTTATCCCTGACACTTAAACCCTCATTGAAGACAAGATTTGTAACATGACATCAAGACAACTTTCTTCACATGTATTCCATTCCCAAGGCATCCCTTAGTCATGGATTTATAAATCATGTTGCTCTATCAAACTATCTGTCAACACCAAACTGAATAGATTTTCAACAACTAGAACAAGCCAAGATACAACCTGACTTCACAGCAAAAAATCTTGACTTTTTCTATTGTTAAAACTGGTTTACTTCCATCCATGTGTTCTCTCAAAATCTAGACTCCATAACTTTAGCAGCCTTGAGTATCCAGAAACTTAACATCACAATTACCTCGTGACTGCAGCGGAAACTTGTCCTTAAAGTCTTCAACACGTACTTCTTTAAGCCATGTTTCCCTTTGATCTTTCAACTCCAACCCTTCAATGTGTCAACTCCATAATCTCACTAACACCTGTAATCAGTACTTGGATTGCTCTGATACCACTTGTTAAGAATTATCGATTGTTTGATTACTTAACTAAATAACACATAGAATTTGATCACCGAGTTCCCGACCTCTAGCACGGTACGTCTCGGGTGGGAACCGTCTCCCACAACATCCACTATTAATCAAAGGGGTTTACACAAATGCTCTAAGCGCTCTACACAACAAAGAATAAGAAAGATCAAAGAAACTCTCTCCCGCACAGACATGACTCGAACAATGTCTTGCCTTAGTTTCTCCTACTCTTGATCTCTTCTCTTCTTAACTTCTCTTTTTATCTTGTGTATTAGGGTTTCTCACGGATCTCTCGGATTATTGAAAGTCTTTGTTGATGCCTTTCTTTTATACATGAAACGTAACCGACCTTGATGCATAGTTTCCTATTCTCGTATGACTTAAGTACAAGGAAATAATGCAAGTGCTGGATCAATAAGAGAATGGGCCAAGAAAAGAGATTAGGCCCAACTTCTCACAGATATGGATGAGAGAAGGGCCAACCGAACCGTACGCGTAGTAGGGACACAACGGTTTGTACGTAGTTCTACTTCACTCTCCTCATAATTTTGCAAACAAATGGGTAGAAATAGGAATGACTTCTTCGTTTTTAATAGGAAGATATGCTAGTGATAGATAGTGATTAAATAATTGGACACAGGGACGGCTCTAGAGTTGTGATTAATCGGGGGCATATAACTTTTTCACTATATTATATAATAAGATTGGGAGCACTGTTATGGATTATCCTTAGAGCATTGATTAACCCATACACGTTTTCATAGGTAGATTTTAAATTTTTTTTTTGGCTGATTAAGAAAAAAAAATTAATTAAAAGAAGACCAATCACGGTCTGCCACGTGTAGGTGGAACCTGCAAAAAATCTAAAAACTATCCAAGGGAACTCCTACGAAAAAGAAGATAGAGGCAATTCTTAAAATTAAAGTGGAAACCACTAATTATTTAATTAATTTTCCCCTATGACCCATGGCTAAGATCCAAAGGTTGAAGATGGTCGTAGTTGCTTAAAGAAAATGAAGAATTAGACGGGATCACCTAACCTTGTACGTCTCTTACTACATCTGTCCCTGATTGTACATACATTCAGAGGCGAATCTATTCAGTGGAATGGGGTGTCATGTGATACTTCTTAAATCTATAAATTTTGTGAAATATGTGGTAGAATAGGAAGAAATCGGTAGGAGTGTTTGTAAGAGTTGGTTAGTGACACCCCTAACAACCAGTGTTCAAAGCTTCCCTAGCACCTTTCATGGTTATTGATTAATTTTTAACACATGCTTAAATGGTTCCTGGGTTTGCCACTGCATACATTGTAATGTGTTTCCTGACCCAGGATAATAAAAGTATATAAAATGATTTTGTTTGCAATACTAGTAAAACTAGTCCGACAGCAATACAATTGTACTTTCTGCAGATATAATTTTTAAAGAAAACAAAGATAGTGGCAAAGTGTTTAATCCTCTATTCTAAACACACGGTGCGCCTAGACGATTAATCATCTAGCTAGGCGCATTGTACAAATCCATTCGAACAAATCAGTGCATTAAATCATATTACCATTTAATCGGTCAATTAATTGGTTAAAATCCAATTAATCGGTTTAAAATCCGATTAATAGAGACTAAACAAAAATAAAATTGACTTTATTGTCTAAAGTTTGCACCATAAAACAAGCCCACCCGTCATAAAACACATGCCACATATGTTTCGAACCCACAACCTCTCGCACCAGCCAATGTTACCCGAACTACTAGACTATGATGTTTTTACATATTATTTCCACATATGTTATGAAAAAAATAACCAAACCACTGTACTATTATGTATATATACAATAAAAACTAGCCCCTGATTCCAGAGGACCAGTTTAGACTTTATCTTTAGCAGTTCTCTATTCAGCTAAAACAATGACTGGTTTTAAGGTTTGAATGAAGCGTAGAGAGAAAAGCAAGTGATTTTGAGGATTTTAACAAGATGATACAAGTGCTAGCCTAGAGTGATCAACATGGTTATATAGGGGGTGAGCCAAACAACTATTCAAGTTCTTGTAGAGCGAGTCTAGAACTTGGGTAACAAGAAAGCCCACTATCGTGGAGCTTTTCTTTTTATCAATCAATCTCAGTGCCTAAACTTTCGTTGGACTGAGATGCGATGATAAACCTTAAGAAAGGACCCAATATATTCACAAGGCACTCTAATATCTACTTTCGCTGATTAGGGATGTCATGCTCATGCAATGTGTATCAAGTATTCTAATGCACGGGTAATGACTAGATCTACCTAAGTTCCACACATCAAGTGATCATGTTAATGCAAATGATACGACCAGTTATGAATGAAGAGAATTAATGATACTTATTTGTGCTTAGATCAAGATCTAACAACCCTAACATCCTAGGCTAACAAGGGAGACTACTCAATCTTAGAAAAGGAAAACACAAAGAAATTCTGAATAATACATGATACGATTGAATAGAAGAAAAACTAGGGTTCATGATAATTCTTTCTATAATGAGAAAGATGGAACAGTCTCCCTTAGAAGCAATTCCGAAAGTAAACTTGTTTCTTGCAAAAACTAGCATAAAAATAACATAGAGATAGAGGGCCCTTTTATATGGAGGTGCCACTAGGTTTTAGAGAAAATATAGGTTTGTTAGGGAAAATCCCAAAATAGCTTGAAAGTTCCCTTAAATGTCGGGAGCAGTCACTTGGTTGTTTCTTGTGGGAAGAGTCATCGAACCAGTCTTCCTTGTTGTTCTGCGAGAAATACTCCAATAATGGTATCTTTTCTTCATGCTCTCTTATTCGACTATGAATCGTACTCCAGACCTAAAATGTCTCAAAAAGAACTAGACACACTCAATAAAAAACTAGAAACCTTGTAAAAACATATTTTCAATGATGTCAAAAACACCATATAGCACAACTCAATGGGGTCTGGAGAATAAGATTTCTTCATGTGATATTGGAAATGATATATTTCTCTCAGCTTTGAGAATGAGGATGATCTTAACACCGTGTTAAGCGAGGGACAGTTTCATTTCAACTTTTGTATGTTTGTACTAGTGAGATGGAAACCGGTAATTGATGTGGATTATCCAACTATGATGATTTTTTGGATTTAACTCCAAGGAATACCTCTACATCTGTCTACAGAGCCTAATCTACAAAGAATTGGAGATAATCTAGAGAAAGTCCAAATGCAACAAAGGGTAAAATCCAAGTGCACATTACTCAAGGAAGCCTCTTAAATCCGCAACAAAGCTTCAGACAACGAAGGGTGAGGAGATTACTATCAAGCTACATTACGAAAGGCTGTTTATACATTGCTCAACTTATGGCCTTATGTCACATGAGTACTCTGAATGTAAGAAAAATCAACTTCCCCCTGGTTACATTTTCTCTCGGATTAAGAAAGAAGATATTGTAGCTCGGCCAGAGCATAACCAACGTTTCTCAATGCCTAACCAAGCAAAAGAGGTTGTACGAGGATTGACAAAAGCTAGCCATGTTATATGCCATGGATTTTACCCACTTTTAGCCATGGTATATGAGTGTTTTAATACCTAACTATTATGTTATAGAGTCTATGTAGCATATTTATAGGGTCAGGAGTGATTTGGAAGAAAATGTTGTTTTTGGAATATTTGGAGATAAAAGGAGAAATCACCTGAGCTGCCCAAAGGTCAACGATCAGGTCATTTATCGATCGATGCACAACATGTCCCATCGATAAACATTCAGCACGTGTAGAAACTCGAATTGGTTCCAGCCGACTTTAAGTCCAAGACTTCACCAAAACACAACATTACCCCTGAGAGTTTTTACCTAGTATTTATTTTTTTGCCTATTGTTCGCGGAAAAGTGTGCTTTCTTATCTTTTAGTTTTAATAACCAAAGGTTTTAGTAAGGATTGGAGAGAAGATTCAAGACTTCTTCAAAACTTGTTATTAGAACTCCATTATTGCTTCTATTTCTATGCAGTTTTCTATGCAGTTTTCTTTATACTTCGTTGTTATGAATTGCTTAGCCATGTTTGAATAATTCTATCGTTAGATATGTGATTGCTTGGTCTTTTATCTGAATAGATTCTCACTGAACTAAGATTGCTAGAAACAAGCGATAGCTGATTTAGGAAGCCTAGTGAGTACGATATCAACCCACGTGCAAAGCTTGCTAGAAGCGCACTGATCGATATTCCTATAGAATAATCGATCGACGGAGCGAAAGGTGTATCGATCGATAT
The DNA here is from genome assembly GCA_932364175.1 of Eruca vesicaria subsp. sativa. NCBI lineage: Eukaryota > Viridiplantae > Streptophyta > Magnoliopsida > Brassicales > Brassicaceae > Eruca > Eruca vesicaria. The sequence goes on along the minus strand of CAKOAT010236265.1, from coordinate 249,983 downwards.
TTATATCGAATCATCAATCGACACTTTCTATTGATCAACAAACGAATGTTGAGATCATTAGATCTAGGCAATAGACAAGTTTAAACATGCGATAAGTGATCAATTAGTTCTTATAGTTGAGCTCTATAATACCGTGCAAACAACTAATATCATCTATATCTCTATAATCATGACTACCTGAATGGAAACCCTAAGTTTCATATTGTTAAAAACCTCAATCAAACCAACTGAACAACTACCTTGTTCAAACCTGTTATTTTCTTATAAACATAATCAATGTAGATTTTGTAACACCCGCATTTTCCAAAATAATAAAATAAATAAAAATGTCTAAATCTCCATTTATTAAATCGCATAAATCATCTCCAAACTCCATAAATCCAAATAACATAATAAATCTCAAAATAACGATAAAAATAAGTCTGAAAATAAATAAAATAAACTCCCAAAAGCACCAATCCGAAATGATCACTCCTGATCGTCAGTATCACCTGAAATGGGGGAAGAAAGAGGGGTGAGTAACAGGGGAGTCACTCAGTGAGGTATGGGATGCTAACCACGCAAAACACTGACTTGAGTAAATAAAACTCCCACTATGGAAGTTTAGCTCTAACATGAACAATCAAGACACCTAAGGCATCACATAGAACAAACAATGCGCTGATAGTGCATAGCTAGACCACACACCCCGCATCTCCATATATGGATATAC
>CAKOAT010236265.1:229598-249171 GCA_932364175.1 Eruca vesicaria subsp. sativa | reverse complement strand
TGCAAACGTCTCTGCACCGCGCACCACACAGTTGCGTCGCTAGCCCAGACGTCTCTGAGCCCCCGCCCTCCAAAGTTGCGTCGATAGTCCAGGCATCCCTGAACCCCCGCCCTCCCACATAGTCCCTACTCATAACTATGTATGTACATATATATATATATCATCTCTTAACATCACACAATCCAATCAACGGTTGAATACTCTAGACCCCTAGTTCCAATTTACAATGAATGAACTAACTAACAATCAAGACTCAAACAGACTCAATTCACACAGACGGATCATGTTTCGAAATCTAAACTACGATAGGAAGATTCTATACTGGTACGGGAGTTACGGATTAGACCCTCACCTTTGCCACGGGTTCTTAAGAAAACCTGAGAAAACACTGAATGACCCTGATGGCTCTAAAAACAGCAATTCTGGAACTCTCTGAAAATAGATGAATGTGAAGATTCTGGCAGACCTCAACTCTAGATAAAACAGATGAATAACTCAAGAACTGGCCGTTAGCTTTTCGATCCCTCCGGTCATAATATAGTACTAGTCTTCCTCTTCATGTAGCCACCGAGTTTACACCGATCAGACACCGTTTGATTACTCAAAATAGCCTCGCCTCCAAGTTGGTCGCAAACATAGACTGCACTAACACCTTTCACGAAAATAAGCATAACTCTCAGAAAATAATTCGAAATGATGATCCGCTTGCTGGGGATAATAGATAAAAGAACTAGCTACTTACTGACAAATTTCCAGACTGAAAGCTTTCGTTTAGATTGACCCTTTCACCTTTTCGCTGAGACTGCTCGGAACTGCCTCTGCAACACAACAGTTTAATTATCGCCACGAAGAACGTCAATAACTTTCTAGTTGTACATTTGTTTCACGATCGGAAAGATGATCTAGAAATCTGACATCGAGATATTTCCAATGATATCTTGCTAGTTTCCTGGTTCATTCTGGATCAACGGGAAAATACTGATGAAGATGACTGCTGGTAGATCCGATCTGCAGAAATCAGTACCGAAGAAATAATCATAACTCTTAGATAAAACTTCCAAATGACGATCCATTTTCTGATATACGTAGATCTAAGAAGGTATAACATAACCTCAAAATGTGGCTTCGAAATTATTTTTTTTGATTAGTCTTTACTCTGTTCTCTCAAAACGTGTCTGCTGAACCTTAATCTCTCTTTAAATAGGAAGAGTTTAGGGTTTCTTCCACACTACTGGACCTAGCCAGGCCGAAATAACTGTACTGGGTTTTGGGTCGTTACAATTCTCCCCTACTTATATGGAATTCGTCCCCGAATTCGATTCATAAACCCACTGTCCAATACCATCCTGAAATAGCTCTGGATAATCTATCCTCATCTGAGTCTCGGTCTCCTTCTGAATTTCCTCTCTCTCCCAACGTACCTTGCCGTTCCAAGATCTCAACTGGCTGAATAGATGCAGACAAATTTTTACCGAGATCGCATGGTGGTGCTGCTGCAAAATGAGCTCTGGCTCTCTCACGACCTTCCTCAATACTGACACATGGAACACGTCATGAAAATCTAACAACTCAGCTGATAACTACAATCTGTAAGCCACTGCTACAATCCGCTCTACAATGGGATATGGTCCCATATATCTCGGCTTAAGCTTCTTTAGCCTTTGAATCTTTTATCCTTCTTGAGATGTTCTTATTTTCAGGTATACTTGGTCGCTTATCTGTAACTCCAGATCCTTATGACGCTTATTTGCACAACTTCTCTTACAACTATGGCCTTTCCAAAGCCAACTTCGAGTATGTCCATCTGATCAACCGTCTCTGAAACAATTAATGGTCTATCTCATGTCGCTCCCCCACTTTTGTCCAACAAGTGGTAAAAGATGATGTCTATCCAAAATGAGTCATATTGTGCCTTGTCCATACTCGAATGAGCCTTATCCATACTCGAATGATAGTTTTCACTGTAAGCAAGCTGTGGTAAAGGTAGATGTTTCCCTAGCTTCTTTTCCACTGCAAGATGCAACCCTGTGCATATCCTCAGAAGTCTGAATAATCCTCGCTGACTGACCATCTATCCGCGGATGGTAAAATGTACTCATATGAACCTGTGACCCAAGCGCCTCCTAAAAGTCTCTCCAAAATGCAGACGTGAACTTTACATCCCGATGCGATACAATGCTGACAGGTACTCTGTGCAATCTAACAATCTCACTGATGTAAACCTGCGCCCACTAATCAGCTCTGTCTTCTTAATTACTAGGAAATGAGCTAGCTTTGTAAGTCTGTACATGACTACCCATGTGGCATCCTTTCCACATGCGATGAACGAAAATCTAGTAACATACATAATCCCCATGCCTCATTTCCACTCTTCCAAAAACAAGCTCAACCATAACCTCAAAGATATCTGATCTTGGACAAAACCATCTGACATGTCTATACTGTGAAGCAATGTAGCTACAATCTTTCTCATTCTGGACCAATGGTAGTTAACACTTCATATCTTTGTATCCCTTGGTGTTTCCCGGATGGATAAAGAACGCGAGTGATGTGTTTGCTGTAAGATCCATTTTCTTAACAAATTATCGTCCGATACACAAACTCGATTTTGATACAGCTACCTCCTTATTGAAACTGTCTGATTTCCAATATCTGAGACTCAACCTGCATAACCAAAGTCGTATTGTTTTCCTGGGTTTGGCGTATCCTCCATAGAAAATCTACCTGCTCCAAAGCCTCAAGGCTTGATGTCTATCCCTCTACAATAGTCGCACAAAGTTTTGAGACTAACAAGTGTTCCAGCAAGTTCACGAACCTCCTTGGTTCTCTAAACATCGCTCCTATACAAAGCATTTGTCATCTGGTTGACCTTACCAAATGAAAGGTAATATTTGAACTGTTGTTTTCTCCCAACTCAATCCGGTTGCACTGCCTCAAATACAAGTTTTTTATAAATGAAGATAAAATTCACTCTGATGATCCCAGAATATCTGAACTTCCTCTTTGAACAATTATAATCTCCAAAATCGTATCTCAAATACCACTGCAGATACTCTGAACCATGAGCAGGGTAGTGGATCTCGGTATGTCTCAACTGGCGCCATCTATATGCAATAACCTGATCCTCGTGCAACAATACATAATCTGCAAATGCTCGTCACACTCCTCTACACCAAGAATACATCGAGGTGCTGTCGAAAGATACAATCGTACACTTATCCAAGTGCTCACAAAAGAGGTCATTCATAAGCTTCATGTATACTACTGTGCACTTGTCAACCCAATTGGTATCACTACAATCCCATAATACCGATAATACCCATAACCTGAGCAGAAAGCCGTCTTCTGCACAACTGTCTCAGCTACAATAATCTTGTGGTAATCTGAGACCAAGACAATCCTCGAAAACAATGAACCTCCCAGCAGCTAGTCCAACCATTCATCAATACGCAGTAACGGATGCTTTTTCTTGATAATCACTCTATTCAAATCTCTGCAATCAATACCAAATCTGAAACTCCCATCTATTTTTCGTCGCAACAACACTAGTGGTCTCCATGGTGAAGTACTCTGTCTAATAAAATTTCTGTCTAATAAATTTTCTATCTGGTTCATCGGCTCGGCCATCTCTGTTGGCGCTAATCTGTACAGAACTCGTGAAACCGGTGGCGTCCTTTGTTCCATTTCAATCGCCAAAGCGTCTCCTATGCTTGGTGATGAGCCTTCCAAAGATAATAATTACATATTCATACTCTGTAACTGAAAGGTTCCCCAGTTAGTGCTTTCCATCGTCCTTCACCATCAAAATGGTCTCAAATATCCATATGATCTTACATCCAAGAATTCCTCAACATGTAGAAATGGCAGCTATGAAAATCTTCTATGCTCCAGAAATACAAACAATCAATGCTACTCGATGTCGTGATAGCCAATGCATCCTATAAATAACATCGCAGAAGCTCAACTCCTAGAAGTCTTCAAATAAATTAATCACTCCAACCATAACTGGTACATCTCGATGAATATAAGTAGCTCCAAACATATGCCAGTTGTCCGAACTGACACATCTCTGAAACGATCAACACAATCAAGAACTGGCAACCAAAGCCAAGTGAAGCTCTAATATCAACACAATGCGAGTTACCGAACCCAATATTCAAAAGAGATCCCCACGAGTTTACAACCCAGACATACCTCCACATAATCCATATACTCATACACAACATAACACATACCAACCAATGGCCTATAACTCATATCACATATCACATATCACATACACTCCAGAAACAAAACTCGTGAAGCGATAGCTTGAATGTGGATGGCAGCTTCGTCACATGTCCACTCGCAGATAATCTCTGAACACGACCGACGAAGCCGATAAACGCCTCAGCAATCTAACAAACTCTGACATCATCCAACCGTAACCTGAACCTCTGGCTGGAAACCTGTTAGCTGAGGAACGGATGACGATGATTATACTCATCGACAAAAAAGATAATTAGATTAGAAGTTACTAAACGGAGAGGTGTTAGTTGTCTTTATTTTAAAAATTCCCAAGTCCCCAAAAATCATTTTAGAAATCATTAAAAATAGATAAAAACCGATAAATACCGAGTCCTCACTGATCGCCATCCCGGGTCGAAGCCGGGACGGAACCCGCTCTGATACCAAATTGTAACACCCGCATTTTCCAAAATAATAAAATAAATAAAAATGTCTGAAATCTCCATTTATTAAATCGCATAAATCATCTCCAAACTCCATCAATCCAAATAACATAATAAATCTCAAAATAACGATAAAAATAAGTCTGAAAATAAATAAAATAAACTCCCAAAAGCACCAATCCGAAATGATCACTCCGAATCGTCAGTATCACCTGAAATGGGGGAAGAAAGAGGGGTGAGTAATAGGGGAATCACTCAGTGAGGTATGGGATGCTAACCACGCAAAACACTGACTTGAGTAAATAAAACTCCCACTATGGAAGTTTAGCTCTAACATGAACAATCAAGACACCTAAGGCATCACATAGAACAAACAATGCGCTGATAGTGCATAGCTAGACCACACACCCCGCATCTCCATATATGGATATACATCATACGATGCGTCGCTAGTACAGTATGTCTCTGTACCCCCGCCCTCCAAATCTGCGTCGAATGCAAACGTCTCTGCACCGCGCACCACACAGTTGCGTCGCTAGCCCAGACGTCTCTGAGCCCCCGCCCTCCAAAGTTGCGTCGATAGTCTAGGCAACCCTGAACCCCCGCCCTCCCACATAGTCCCTACTCATAACTATGTATGTACATATATATATATATATCATCTCTTAACATCACACCATCCAATCAACGCTTGAATCCTCTAGACCCCTAGTTCCAATTTACAATGAATGAACTAACTAACAATCAAGACTCAAACAGACTCAATTCACACAGACGGATCATGTTTCGAAATCTAAACTACGATAGGAAGAATTCTATACTGGTACGGGAGTTACGGATTAGACCCTCACCTTTGCCACGGGTTCTTAAGAAAACCTGAGAAAACACTGAATGACCCTGATGGCTCTAAAAACAGCAATTCTGGAACTCTCTGAAAATAGATGAATGCGAAGATTCTGGCAGACCTGAACTCTAGATAAAACGGATGAATAATTCAAGAACTGACCGTTAGCTTTTCGATCCCTCCGGTCATAATATAGTACTAGTCTTCCTCTTCCTGTAGCCACCGAGTTTACACCGATCAGACACCGTTTGATTGCTCAAAATAGCCTCGCCTCCAAGTTGGTCGCAAACACAGACTGCACCAACACCTTTCAAGAAAATAAGTATAACTCTCAGAAAATAATTCGAAATGATGATCCGCTTGCTGGGGATAATATATAAAAGAACTAGATACTTACTGACAAATTTCCAGACTGAAAGCTTTCGTTTAGGTTGACCCTTTCGCCTTTACACTGAGACTGCTCAGAACTGCCGCTGCAACACAACAGTTTAATTATTGCCACGAAGAACGTCAATAACTTTCTAGCTGTACCTTTGTTTCACGATCGGAAAGATGATCTACAAAGCTGATATCGAGATCTTTCCAATGATATCTTGCTAATTTACTGGTTCATTCTGGATCAACGAGAAAATACTGATGAAGATGACTGCTGGTAGATCCGATCTGCAGAAATCAGTCTCGAAGAAATAATCATAACTCTTAGATAAAAGTTCCAAATGACGATTCGTTTTCTGATATACGTAGATCTAAGAAGGTATAATATAACCTCAAAATTTGGCTTCGAAATTCTTGTTTTTGATTAGTCTTTACTTTGTTCTCTCAAAACGTGTCTGCTAAACCTTAATCTCTCTTTAAATAGAAAGAGTTTAGGGTTTCTTCCACACTACTGGGCCTAGCCGGGCCGAAATAACTGTACTGGGTTTTGGGTCGTTACAGATTTATTATTCTGATTATATATTTTGGCGCCCTAGCTCTCTATGGATTCGATCCCTAAGTACTACAACTGAACCTCTTATTTGAGAGGGTAAAGTCACTCCTTAGAGTAATTTGAGTGATATCAAATTTGGCGCAGTTGCCGGGGAGCTTTAATCACCATTAGATTTAGTCTTATTTAGTCTAGTTTATGGCAGACACAGGAGCTTCAGTCAGCATACTACTGAAGGTGATGGCAGATCATATAGGTCTAAATATAGAGCCTTCAGTGGAATCATTCACTTTTGTGGATTGGTCTCAAAGGAAGCCAGGAGGAATCATCGGAGACCTTGAGCTGCAGATTGGTAACGCCTTTGTCCGAGTCCATTTTCATGTTCTAGACATTAAGCTGAACTGTAATTCTTCTTTACTAATTGGGAGAGCTTTCATGGCTACGGTAGAAGCAGTATGCAACTTGCAGACCAACCAGTTGTGCCTGACACTGATAGATCAGAATGTCTACTATGATCCAATTTGAGCTATCAAGTCACGGACGTCCTACATAGGAACTAGAGATGATCCACGATTCATAGCAGCATGCCACTGTAGAGCTGAATAGAAGACGGAGTATTACGAAGCAATCAACACTCACACTCAAACATCGATCGATAGTCAGATGGAAGAATCGATCGACAGCTGCCCAAACTATGCGATCGACGATTCTCCAGAAGAGTCTATTGAGAGTTACGAGAACGATTACTATCAATCTACCTTTTCAGTAGACACTATTCCACCTTCAGAAGGAGATGATCTGTTTACCGAGTATGACGAGGACTACAAAGCGGAACGAGTTATTGAGTATCATGGTCTTCCTACAGAAGAAAATAAAGTTCTCCACCATTTTTATGGACTACGGAATGCGCCATCGATCAACAAAGGTTACTCGTCATCGATCCACAAGGTGTGAGAGGGAAACTACTCAATTGGCAGTTCTGCAGATGATTGCTATAGAGAGAGTTATGCAGCCGAAACAGCACTACATGGGATAGGTGCAGATGAACCAGGCCCATCGATCGAAATTACTCATGCACCATCCTTTGTGAATCATGAACCACCACAATCCGAGGTAAGAACACAAGATCATACACATAATATTTTCTAACACCGGATGAGTTTAAGTATTTTCAGAGATCCAGACGGCTATGCATGAGGAAAGAATGGAAGAATTCTACAAGTATCCAGAGAGGATATCACAGACATCCTTCAGATGGCTAATGGACCGGACATCCTCTTCATTCAACAACGAAAATAGTACCAGCAGAGGGAGTTCGACGAGTTTTATTGGAGTAGGGACTCATTTCGAACAAAAGAATCATACATGTAGATGACCCTTGATCGACAAACCATTCTCAACATCTATCGACAAGCGTCTCGAGTCTGAAAGAAGAGCTTTCAACCACTTTGGAGTAAGGAAATTCCACTGGGATTAAATAGATGAGTATGGCATGTACAGATATGAAAATGGACATGAACGTGGAATATATGGCACCCTCATCCATATCACAAAAGCTGATATCCGAAATCTTTTCGGAAAGAGCATCAATGCATGGGCCATCCTACATATGGTATTCTAGAACATGCAGAGGGATAAATTCAGCCCAGGGTAGAGCCAGACACCTTCAACAAAGATGAGATTAATGAAATGGTATTTGGTATTTGTGACGCTCAAAGAAGATCAAAAGATCATTTCAACACAAAGCTTGATGGTGTCTACTGCCCACTTAATGCTGCATCCGATGGTTGACTACATGCATGGAAGACATGAAGCAAGACATAGATAATATGCACACACAACATGCAACCGAAGAAAGAACATCACCATTAATCGACGGTAACATCTTGCCATCGATTGATGACGAGCCTGCACCATCAAATCTGACCAAGTCTGAGCCAACTACCTACACCAAGAAAGAGATTGATGAATTAGTAGAAGAACTCAATAGAACTATCAGTTTAACAGATGACAGACTTGACAAGAGATGTGATGATACCTACTTCCCATTCGACAACAACATCAACTTTTTGACTTCACGCATAGACGAGTTAGTTGAAATTCACAGATACATAGCGAGTCGACCAGACTCTTCAACATCGATTGACAGAAACACATAAACATCAATCGAAGGCAACTACAGAACAATCCGAGGCAGGCTAGTATCAAAGAAAATCTTGCAAGACAAGCTCGATACACTCGAAAATGGAGAGAACATCTAAGATCACACATATGCCACACTTGTGAAGCATCAGTTCAGTATTGAGAGTCTTGGAGAGAGGTTACAAAAGGTACATAATGATACTACAACAATGAATGACAAGTGTTCAGAGAAGATGAAGCCATAGGAAGCTTTGCTAGTACAATGTTTCAGCAGAGCAAAAAACAAACGGAGACTTGTTTTCCAACAAGTAGCTTTTTTCCACCACACTAGGCAATCAACCTTCAGAGTGAAGCTAAATGACTATAACAAAGCGCTGAGTGAGAAGCAACCCACTATTAGGTAGTTTCATTAAGTTTTTATTACATTAGTATTTATTGTGTTTTTAATCTTTGCAGGTCTTAAAAAAAAAACTGAGTAGACGATTGCCATGTATATCGAGCGACGAGGGCATGTCGACATCAGTCGACATTACATCCCATGAAGCTACTGCTGACGGAAACACCATTCCATCTCACTCCGGTCAGGTATAACGTTCTTACTTGTTACATTGAGTTCTTATGATTTCATTTTCATCATAACTCCGACTAGAGATACACTGGGGACAGTGTTATCTTGGGGGGGGGGGAGAAGTTTACTGATATTAGTTTGTTCATGAGTCGTATTAAAATTTTTAAAAAATAGTTTTATAGAGTCAAGAAGGCGATAAATATTACTCTCAAATTTTTGCTTATTATCTAACCACTCTATAGCACTACTCTTAGACTTGTTGACAAGAGATTGTACTAGAGATACTAAAGTGGATCATCCTACCATTAGATCACACTTTCTTAGACTCTTTGAAGGAACCAAAGAAAACCTCCTACCCTAACCTGGCTTATTTGCTTGTCTTGGGGCTTGGTATACATTGGATCGGATTCCTCTTGCAAGTCTGGAAGATAAAAGTTTGTGTGCTGCTGATTCCCTTCTCTCTCTCTCTCTCTCTCTCTCTCTCTCTCTCTCTCTCTCTCTCTAGCCAAGGGCGTAGTTGGTTGAGGATTAAACCACAACACTTTCGTGATATTAATAAGGTTGAGTTGGTTATAACCATCCTTAAAAGAGATGTAACCTAGCTCGGCTTCGAAGTGAAGCGTGATTGGACAAGAGCCGAGTGGCATTTGTCGAGATTGATATGCCAAGTATGTCCATTGTCGAAGAAAACGTTTTTCCGTTTTAGGTTTGATTTATACGATGAAAGTTTCGTATAATCTCTCCTTTGTTCGTATGGAAGTTGTTTCTTTTTTATCCAAGGGAGACAAAGTCTAAGAAGCTCGATGCAGAGCCCGTGAGGAGTCAGTTGCGGGGTGGTTTCAGTCTTGGATGTAATCGAGAGGAATTAGAGCGGATGCCCGTGAGCCGCAAGGCTAAAGAATGAGATCTTTTAGATCGTGGTGCGAGGAAACAAAGTTTTAGATTGGTTGTCCAATGTCGGATCGTATGACCTTGCTATACGGGAAGTACTTTTCGCAAAACCTGTTACGTTTACTTTCGGAAGTTACTTCTATGTCAAGGTCTTCGACTATACAAAGGATTTCTTGCATAAGCAACGGGCGACGAATTTAGTAAATTGACGCGACGTATGGAGATGTCAAAATAACTTTGCTTCCGCAAATTTTTGAGAAACCTTTCCGCTTTTTTTTTTATTCTTCGGTGATAGTTTCTTGGAGTCACTCATGGAGTTTTACCAAAGGTTATTTCACCGAGATCTAGTCATGAAACTTTTTAGCGGGTTTCTTGAGCGAAATAAGATCAATTGACCAGAAATAGGATCAGTCGGCGAGCAGGAAGGACGTGTTCCGTATTGCAGCTTCTTGTGTTCTCGATTTTTATTTTGCAGCGAATGTTCTTGATATTATTCAATGACTCACTTAGTTGGATGGAAAATGAGAGCAATGCTCTGATGCCTAAATATTTCTCGTATAAATTTTTGATTCTTATACGAAACTTGTTTTATCAAGTTGGAAAAGATCTTTATGACTTCGGCAAATCTTCGAGTTTCCCTCTGAAGTTTGGAAGAGGTTTTCTAAACTCATGATTACGATGAGAGATGCTGTATAGTACTCGATATTATTTCCCAGACGGTTTGGATCAGTTCTTGGCGTTTAGAAGAATCTTAGATCAGCGTTTGCTTTTGGGATGATTTAGACGAGGCATCGCATTGTTCAAATATTTTTCCGCCTATTTTTGCGAGAGTTTGCTTTATAGAAAGCGTTTTCTTGATTTGAGGAAAAATGTTTTTTGAAATATGGGAGTATACAAGTATAGTATACGCACCTACTCCCTCCCTTATTTTTTTAAGACGAAAGAACAAATGAATTTCTTTTGAAGGATTGGGATGATCGACAATCTGGGTCGATTAAAAACCATGGTGGATTGATGATGACTTGGAGTATGTCTGATTACGAAAATATCTAGGAACGAGTCGGTTTTAAGACGAAGTCAGTGTCTCTAATTCCTTCTTTCTTTAGCAAATGAGATGAGTACGCTCGAAAGCGTGGCGTGGCGATCGTTTCTCGGTTATACGAGAGATTGGATCAGTTTGCGAGTTATGCCTGAACAGTTAGAGAACAATGGATCGAGATAGACAAAAATTGCTTAGGACTTATGATATACCATGGTTTTGACCCACTTTTAACCATGGTATTTATATGATTTTATAATATATATATAAATGTTTTGGAGTCTATTCGGTATGTTTTCAGGTTAATGAGCATTTTGGAGTAAAGTGATGATTTAGGTGCCCATATGGACTTAAAGGAGAGTTTTCCCGAGATGACTATAAAGATCAGACAACAAGGTCGATATCCAGAGATACATATCGATCGATACATATCCTTTGTAATCGATCGATGACGCTTCCGTAGAAGATGACGAATTTAGATACTCCATTGATCGATGTACACCATGTACCATCGATCGATATGAAGCGTGAAGAACAAGTTTGACTCGGCCTTAAAGCCCAAGTTCTCTCAATATTACAAGATTGCCCCTGGCGAGTTTTTAACCTAGTGGAACTCATATTTATAGTTTTGCCTATGTATTTTGGTTTGACATGCTTTTTATGCTTTTTGTACTTCTTAAGCTTTGCATGGTTTTAACATATTCTGCTTTTGAATGCTTTTTATGTTCTTAGTTCTTTGATTTATAAAAGTATTCTTTTCATCTTATTCTCATTTTCATAAAAGGTTATAGAATTCTAGATTTAGAAGAACACAAAAAGAGATTTGTTGTTCAAAAGAACCAAGAGTTCAATCTTCTAATCTAATGAATTTTTATTATTACTTTGTTGTTATGAATTGCTTAGCCATGTCTGAGCAGATTCACTTGTTAGATTTAGGGGTCAAATAGTTATGAGGGATTAGCCCCAACTATGGATTGTTGAATTGTGATATTCATTATCCTGATGAACCCTAATGCTTACTCTAGAGTAGCTAACTAGAGTATGATCATCGAATGATTTAACTTGTTAATCATCATCCTGAATCATCTGGTATAAGCTGAGGTCCTCTAGGGACGAACGAGAGCCGGTCTATGATCTTGGTGAACACATATTCAATTCGATCTGAAGCTATATCGATCGATACTCCTATAGAGTAATCGATCGACGGTAACCCATATCGTCTGATATCGCTATCAAACCATCGGTCGATATTGCCGGCAGTCAGATCAATGGACGAGTCTAATAGCGACTGCTAATAGACTTATCTAAGGTTGAACTTCTTTAATATCTTGCAAGCAACTTATAAAGACATCTATAGCATTGTAATCCTGATTATCTGAATAGCAACCTTGAATCTAACTACTTTCTCTTTTTGTTTAAAAACCTAAAACCAATTCTCTTGAGCAACTCACCATTGCTCACAACTGCAATTTACTTTTAAACCTTAATCAACCTAGCATAATCACTTAGGATCATATCTTTTGTGTTCCTTAGTTCCTTGTGGATTCGATCCCTAAGTACTACAACTGAACCTCTTATTTGAGAGAGTAATTCACTCCTTAGGGTAATTTGAGTGATATCAAATTTGGCGCCGTTGCCGGGGAACTAAGATCGTTATTATATTTAATCTGATTAAGTCTAGGTTACTTGTTACTGCTTAATCATCTTCTGACACAATTTTTTTTCTTGTTTTTTTCAGGTACATGCCCAACAAAACTAGAAGCAACAAGAACAACCAACTTGTGTACTCAGAAGACCCTCACAGTTTGGAACGTAGCATTCGCAGAGACTTACGTTCCACATTGATCGACATCAATAACAGTTCGTCGACCGATACTCGCTTACCACAGTCGACCGAGACGCCTTCTTCGTCGACCGATACTCGCACCCTTCCATCGATCGACATCAGCAACCGTTCGTCGACCGAAATCTTTCACCCGACATCGATCGATACACCTCATCCTACATCAATCGATACTAACCGGCGAGACATGGTAGCGACTATTATTCTCACTGCCGATGATAATGGAGACCTGCGCGATCAAGATGGTCACCTGCGTAATGCAGCAGGTCAGAAGGTGAATGCTCAGAAAGAGATCATTCCTGAGCAAGAAACTGCACCTACAGACCTTATTCAACCTGTAGAAGAGGCTAACAGAGCTAGAAATTTGGATGACTACAACCGTCCGGATCAGTTCTATACCAACCGATCAGCCATCCGCCCTCCTGCTATTCAGAGAGGAGATTTCGATCTCAAGACGCAGTACTACACACTTGTAGGACAAATACCCTTCTATGGGTTGTCCCGTGAGCATCCTATGGACCATCTGGAGAGGTTCGAGGATCTCATAACCGTCATAAAAGCCAATGGAGTCCCTCAAGACTATCTTCTATGCAAGCTTTTGAAATACTCTCTATCTGGAGAAGCTTTGCAATGGCTGAGACAACTACCACCAGGTTCTCTCACAACCTGGAGCGACATCAAAAACGCATTCCTGCGTAACTTCTTTGATGACTCACGCGCTGAAGAATGGAGCAGGAAGATTGCTACATTCACTCAGGATCATGGGGAATCGTTTAAAGACACATAGAACAGATTCAAATCCTACCAGCGAGATTTTCCACACCACGGATTCAACAACGTGCAACTGCTCTGCACTTTCTACAGAGGCATCACTTTGAAGTACCAGATGGCTCTTGACACAGCTAGTGAAGGCAATTTCACCACCAGGAATCCACAAGAAGCTGTGAAGTTGATTGATAACCTAGCTTCAAGCAACAACACAAAGAACATCGTGAAGACAAAAGCTACATCATTCCTTGGGAAGGAATAGATTAATGAAGTGCAAGCACAGCTGGATCATGTTCAAAAGTTACTAAACAAGCAGATTTGCTCAGTGGAGGATGCAGAAACTGCAGCTGAAGAAGATTATACTGAAGAAGACGTGAACTGGATCAGTGGAGCTGGATTTCAGAGGTCTGGAAACCAAGGAGATAAAGAAACTTCACAGGACAAAAAAGCAACTTCAACCAGAGTTCACAGAAGCCTACCAGCTACAGCAGCAACAACCTCAACAACAACATGAGTTATGGTAACTCATTATACACAAATCTACCCCCACCCACTCAGGACAGTAAGCTAGAAGAGATGCTAGAAAAAGTTCTTGAGAGTCAGCAGAAACTTCAGATGGACTTTGTTGGGGTCAAAATCGGTACGACGGAATCAATAGCCAAAACTCCCCGCAAAAGTACAGAAGGGATAGTTTTATAAAAACCAAGGAGTCGTTTTATAAAACTCGAAGTCATTTATAAAACTCGCAGACCGTTTTATAAAACTCGAGAAGTAGTTTTATAAAACTCGAAGAATCGTTTTATAAAACTCGAAGAATCGTTTTATAAAACTCGAGCATCGTTTTATAAAACTCGAGAATCGTTTTATAAAACTCGAGAAGCCGTTTTATAAAACTCGAAGATCATTTTACAAAACTCGACGATCGTTTTATAAAACTCGAGAAGTCGTTTTATAAAACTCAAAGATCGTTTTATAAAACTCGAGAAGCTGTTTTATAAAACTCGAAGATCGTTTTATAAAACTCGAGAAGTCGTTTTATAAAACTCGAAGATCGTTTTATAAAAATCAAGAAGCCGTTTTATAAAACTCGAAGATCATTTTATAAAACTCGAAGATCATTTTATAAAACTCGAGAAGCCGTTTTATAAAACTCGAAGATCGTTTTATAAAACTCGAAGATCGTTTTATAAACTCGAAGATCGTTTTATAAAACTCGAGAAGCCATTTTATAAAACTCGAAGATCATTTTATAAAACTCAAGAAGCCGTTTTATAAAACTCGAAGATCGTTTTATAAAACTCGAAGATTGTTTTATAAAACTCGAAGATCGTTTTATAAAACTCGAGAAGCCATTTTATAAAACTCGAAGATCATTTTATAAAACTCGAGAAGTCGTTTTGTAAAACTCGAAGATCGTTTTATAAAACTTGAAGATCGTTTTATAAAACTCGAGAATCGTTTTACGAAACCGCAAAAAACCGAAACAGCCGTAAAACGCGAACTAAGCCAAGCTGGCTTAGTTCGCCGATGGGCGAACTAGGAGGCCCTTGACTAGTTCGCCCACCGGCGAACTAGTCCATCTCGACTAGTTCGCCGGTGGGTAGTTCGCCGGTGGGCGAACTAGTGCCACTTGACTAGTTCGCCCACCGGCGAAATAAGCCGGCCTGGCTTAGTTCGCCGGTGGGCGAACTAGTCCCGTCCCGACTAGTTCGCCCACGGGCGAACTAAGCCAGCTCGGCTTAGTTCGCCGGTAGGCGAACTAGTCCCGTCCCGACTAATTCGCCCACGGGCTAACTAAGCCAGCCGGCTTAGTTCGCCGTTGGACGAACTAAAGACTTCCTGGACGTCCCGAGCCTCAATCTCACGCATCCCCGATTTGAAACTTACGTCTTTCGACGCGGTCGCATTCTGAAACACGGCCGAAACGTCTCCTGTTCCATCTCGATCCGACCTATCGTTCGAGTTTTACGATAAAAACCGTTAAACTTCGCTTTCTCGACAAAGAACTCGAGGAAATCGTATAAAACGGCAACTGTTAAACAAAACACCGAACATTGCCTAAAACTATACGATTTATTCGATATTTCTCGTTGAAATCATAAAAAACGCGTTTTTAATAAAAACGTCGAGTAAATCGTAAAACCTTGCTATTAGCTCGAGGAATTTATTAAAAACAACATCAGATCAAGAAACGATCCCGTACAAAGTCAGAAAACGGATTTATCGCAGAACGGCCCGGAAGGTCCTAAAACGCGATAAAAACCCATCTCGCGAGCTTAACGGAATCTAACCCGAAGATACGATAACGTTTAGACGGTTAACTCACAGGAGGAAAATAAATGTCAACTTTGAAGATAAAAGGAAGGTTTGAAGAAAAATAGAAGATTTCCGCGGAAGAAAATGAAGGATCGAGAAAAATAGAAAATTCCCGATATAGTCAAATCTGGGCGAAATGGAAAGACCGGATGGCCAAGGCGAGGAGTATATAAATAAGAGGTCCAGGGCAGAAGCAAGGGACACGATTTTCAGAGCTCTCACCACCAAAACTAGCATTTAGGAATATTTCCGTTTTCTGTTAGCGAGCTGCGTCTCAGCTAGGGTTTTTCGTTCTTAAGCTTTTCGGCTACTCTCTTTGTACCAGTTCTACGCAGATTCGGAATAAGAACCTCTTTGCTCTCGATTTTCGTTTATTCATTTAAAGTTTCTAAGTTTTTTGTTATCTTAATCTTCGTTGTGCGGTTCTGCAGAAAGCCGGTTCCTCTGGAAACTTAGGGTTTTCCCGAAGTTTCCTTATTTACGATTATTTGACAGTAGGTGGATTTCGGTTCCCACAGTTTGGCGCTAGAAGGAGGGGGGGGGGGGTCGGATCTATCTTACACCGAAGCCGCAACATGTCCAACGAAGAAACGATGACCGGTGACAACCAAACTCGCAACGAACGCGATAACGTTGAAACAACACCACCACAAGGAGCGTCTGCGGCCAACGCTACAAACGCTAACGCCGAGACCCTCGAGAAGGTGCTTTCCTAGTTTAACAAAAAATCGGAAGAGCAGGAAAAGCTCATTGGTTCGCTCGCAAAACGGGTAGAAACCCTAACCACGAAAACCCGAGCAATTCGCCCCCGCGGGACTACTAAGATCCGCGGAAGGAGGCTCGACTTTGGCGCTTCTACGGATCGTCCCAGAACCGAGCAGGGTAACTTACCGGAAAAGGAATCCGGAAAAGACAATCCTGACGCGACGCTGAACGAATCGGAGAAACCTCCTACTCACGAACAGGAGACCGAGGGTGACATCATCGAAAGGGTTAACCTGGAGACAAGCAACCAGGCCGATTCATCGGACGAAGACGCTGAGGTCCATCCTAGGAGAAGAAAGACTCGAAGTCCTCTGCCGGAGTCTTCTCCCGAACGTTCTTTTACTGGAGACGAGGGGGAACTCGACTTCGCGCGATACGCAAAAACCGCCGAGGAGCGATCTCCGGTCTGACCGAGATTCGCGATCTCCGCGAATATATCACCAAAACGGCCGCAGCGGTAAAAGCGGTGAAATCTCAGATTCACCACGCTACCAGCGCCGCACCCGAGATTGATCGGCTACTGTACGAGTCTCGGAAAACGCCCTTCACGGCCCGCATCACCGAGATCAAACTGCCCGATCCTGGAAAACTTAAGGTGCCGACTTACGACGGGACGTCCGATCCCAAAGCGCACTTACAAGAGTTTCAGATTACCATGGGACGAGCCAAGCTCAAGAACCACGAAAAAGACGCAGGCTACTGCCGCCTCTTCGTCAAAAACCTAGAAGGAGCCGCGCTCGAATGGTTCGCCAAACTTAGGCGAAATTCGATCGGAAGTTTCTCTTGACTGTATTCGGAATTCCTGAAGCAGTACTCGATGTTCATTAACCCGGATACCTCCGACGCCGATCTCTGGAGCTTGGTGCAGAAGGAGGACGAATCTCTCTGCGATTTCATGAGCATATTCAAACTCGTCATTGCTAGGGTTAGCGGGATTAGCGACAAAATCCCGTCCGAGAAGCATAAGCCGACAAAAACATCCGCGAAGGATAACACGTCTGAGCAGAAGCAGAAAAAGAGGAACTCTCGTAACGACAAATTCGTCCATCACGTGGGACAGGATCTCCAAGGGGCGCATAACTACGCCATCAATTCCGGTTCGGAGCAAGGGAGAACTACGGGTAACACGTGGACGAGAAATTCAAATTAAGACGAGAATTCTTTCTGTGACCTCCACCAAACCCGCGGGCATTCCACCGTGAACTGCAAAGTTATCGGCGCCAGACTTGCCGCAAAATTGGTCGCGGGAGAACTTTCCGAGATATCTAGTGTCAAGGACCTTATCCGCGATTCGGATTGCCTTCCGAAGAACGACAGGAACGCGTGAGCAGAAACTCCGCCTCATGGAAACCAGTCAGGCGAAAAGCGCGGACGAAGACAAGACGAGAAGGGTAACGACCCTAACTGCAGAAAAATCAACATGATTATCGGCGAATCGCAATACTACAACGACACCGTCTCGTCTATAAAATCCTACCAACACAAAGCCGAAACCGGCTCGAGTTGGAAGGTGCCGACGGATGACTCTCCGAAAGGAGTGATCTCATTCGACGACGCTGAAACCGGCGGAATCGACCAACCTCACGCTGATCCTCTCGTCATCGACTTAGTAATAAGCGATTTGGAAGTTGCTCGGATCTTGGTCGATACTGGAAGTACTGTCAATGTGATCTTCCGCAATATGCTAGCACGCATGGGAATCGATCTCTCGGAAGTCGAGCCGATTCCAAAACCACTAACTAGCTTCTTCGGTGAGACGTCGATGACCCTGGGATCCATCCGACTACCGGTTGCCGCAAAAGAAGTGACGAAAATCGTTAACTTCGCGGTAGTCGATTTCCCGGCCATCTACAATGTAATCATGGGCACGCCTTGGATAAATTCCATGAAGGCGGTTCTGTCCACGTATCACTTACGCATCAAATTCCCGACGCCTACGGGAGTCGCAGTAATTTGGGGATTTTAAAGACAATCGCGATCTTGCTTCCTGGCCGAACATAAGCTGAGGCAATTGGCGGTAGCAATCGTGAAACCAAAATGGGCAAAGTTCACGCCACCGCCCGCAGAAGATGACCCAAAGCAAGCAACGGCCGAGAAACCAGAACTTTCCGCACCCATCGCTTCCATCCGACCGGAAGAGACAATCCCGGACGAAGACATCGATCCCGCAACTGAAGCGATCGAGAAGTCTGCGACAGCCGAGTAAGCACACTCGCGCAAACAATCAGAACTACGAGATGGCTTGATTTCCGAAAGGAATATGTAGGCAGCTCGCCTAAAGACGAGTTCAGCTATCCCCCCTTCCAAAACGGGGGGGGGGGGGGATGGTTGAGTATACGAGTATTCGTATACTCCCAAATTTTTTGCAAAATTTCTTTTAACTTTGTAATCGAAAATTTTTCGAAATTTTTAATAAAAACAAAGTTAGAATATCTCCGCTACTATCAGAAAACGCAAATCCGGAAAATCGCTTCTGCAGTAACAACTATTTAATCGTTTTTCTAAAAAACTTGCATATCAAAATATTTTCGGAAAGAACTGGCGAGACGTCGCCTAAACTCTCAAGAAAAATATTTTCCCAAGTCCGTCCGCGACTATAAAAATACGAACGCTCGGCGATTGGCCCCGTCGAGCACGCTAGCCGTCCTAAACAAACGCACCGACCTATCGGTCCGCATACATCCGACGAGGATAAAATAGCGCTCTATAAAAGAAATCCAAATTTTTGGTCAGCACTTCCGGGCAACTTAGAAATTGTTCCCGGTGAGATGCTCGATTCCAACCATACGAATTGTATAAGCT
>CAKOAT010236265.1:214757-229498 GCA_932364175.1 Eruca vesicaria subsp. sativa | reverse complement strand
CAAGGCATGAATCGAGATCCTAAAGGCATGTCTCTTCGCCCACATCTAAACACTCGCGAAAATCGAAATCTCCCGAGTTAACGAATCGGACGATTTACACCAAAGAGTTAGATACGAGATGACAACTCGTATTCTTCCCTCTACATCTAACATAAAACACGAATTCCATACTTAGAAAATATTTTTATTAAGAAAGTCTTCAAATACACACCGCCCAACGGTAGGGATTCAAAGCCGCCAACGGCCAGTCCCAGAAAAACAACGACGAAATAATAAAAACAAGAACATCACGCATTGAAGTCATCAAACGCAGACTGATCGACTTCACCATCCACGTCCGAAATTCCAGGACCAACTTCGACCGAATCCGGCGACACCACGATGGGATTCCATTGATCCCACATGCGCGCCTTAAGGTCAAAAAGTTCGGGCTGCATATCTCTTTCCCGACTCAGGTTTTTCCGCCGCGCGGAGAATTCCTTAGAAAACGAATACCCTTCATTCTGAGTTAGGGATAACCCATGAACGATCCCGCGACATTCGCGATAATCACCATGCGCCCGTTGAAAA
Organism: Eruca vesicaria subsp. sativa; assembly: GCA_932364175.1. Taxonomy (NCBI): domain Eukaryota; kingdom Viridiplantae; phylum Streptophyta; class Magnoliopsida; order Brassicales; family Brassicaceae; genus Eruca; species Eruca vesicaria. The sequence goes on along the minus strand of CAKOAT010236265.1, from coordinate 228,928 downwards.
ACTTCAGCATCCTAACAACCGGTTGCAAATCGCTCACCACGAGCTTTCATCTCCTCGGCAACCTCTCGTTTGCCCGCACGACGAGCACGACGAATCCTTTGGTTAGAGAGCTCCTTGGCACGACGAGATCTAGCCGCAAATTCATCCCTCACGCGAGCAACCTCCCTCGCAACCACTTCTTCGGCTCGGTTGGCCTCGACCTCTGCCCGAAGACGAGCAACTTCATTTTCGGCCATGTTCGCTCGAAACTCGGCAAGGCGAGCTTCAGCGGTACGGCTGTCTAGGGCTCGGCTCATGACACGGAAACCCTACCAAAGGAAAGAATTAAGCGATATCATAAAGACTGCTCGAAAAAGAAAACAATAAACACACGTACCTCCTTAGCTTTCTCAGATCCCCTAATAAACTCCGGGACTTGATCATGGTTGATGTCCGGAAAATGGGAGGTCGATGATCCGCCCGCCTTCGTCCAGACGCCTTCTTCCGTCTGACTATCAAGGAAGTCCTTGAGAATATTGTCAGAAGAAGCCGCGCGTTCGGAATCATTATCTTCGACAACCGGATTTTTATCCCTTCGGAAGCTTGATTTGCCACTCCTCATCGAGGGAACATGCGGAATAAACTCCCCGATAAACGGATCCTCTTCACAAATCGGAGAATTCACAAAGAGTCGAGATCGGAAGAGGGCAACCACTTGGCGGACGCGTTGCCGAGAAAAACTGCACCAACCGACTTCACCGCATCTGAGAGAAGTTGTGATGTTCTGGAGATCCGGGGATACGGAGGCAAAGGGTTGGTCACTGCGGAAAAACAGAAACGAATAAAATATATATATATATATATATATATATATATATATATATATATATATATATATATATATATAGAGGATTCATATGAACTCGATTCACGTACCTTTCCAACCCCACGTGGTCGTAAAAAGCGGAATGCAACCCTCCTCGACTGACGCACTGTCGATACGAGCATAGAAGAAATATTTCTTCCAAGAAGTAGAAAGTGTTGAGCAGCCTATAACAATTTCGTCACGAGGGCATAGAGTGATCCTCTGCGATTTCCCCGTGGGCTTCAACAGACTCTCGAGATGATCAACGTTAAGGGTAATTCCCTGCTCGTAACTCAGCGTCAGAAGACCAACGAGTTGTTTTAAACCAGAGGGAGTCAGCTGACTGATCGATAGCCCCAGCCTGTGAAGGTAATGGACAATGATCTCCGGGATCGGAAACCATAAGTGGCATTGTTGCAAGAAAATGTTGTAACATGTGAAAAAACCCTCGGGCGCGTCCTTGTCGCCCTCCCCGGCAAGTGGGAGACAAAACTCAACAGCCTCTAGAACTCGGCAAAATTCGCGCATATAATCGATACTGTTAAAAAGCGTCGAGCTTGGATATCCGGAAATTTGATCGACGTCCGACAAAGCCGGAACCCAAGTCCCAGACCTAGCGGACCCCGACTCGTCTCCCAACGCCCAAAAAGCCTCGAGGTCCGTCGGATCGATTAACGGGGACGAATACTCTTCTTTCGGAGCCGAAACTGGAGGCTGCGAACTCGTTCCCTCAGAATTGCGAAAATTGGAACTAGTTGAGGAACGAGTCTTTCTTCCTGAAAACATGTTTGAAGATCCTCAAAGAAAGTAGAGAGAAAATTTTCTTGGATAAGTTGTAGAAGATGGGGTAAAGAATTCAAAATTTTACTCCATGTACTTATAGGAAAGAATTTTACTATTCACCCTTAGACTTTTGGCCATTAAAGTTCTGCCTAATTCTACCAAACTCGCAAAACAAGCTCACACCACTCGCAAGAACCTCACGATTCTTACGAGCTGGGGGGCTAATTGTTGGGGTCAAAACTCGCAGACCGTTTTATAAAACTCGAGAAGTAGTTTTATAAAACTCGAAGAATCGTATTATAAAACTCGAGAATCGTTTTATAAAACTCGAGAATCGTATTATAAAACTCGAGAAGCCGTTTTATAAAACTCGAAGATCATTTTATAAAACTCGAAGATCGTTTTATAAAACTCGAGAAGTCGTTTTATAAAACTCGAAGATCGTTTTATAAAACTCGAGAAGCCGTTTTATAAAACTCAAAGATCCTTTTATAAAACTCGAGAAGCCGTTTTATAAAACTCTAAGATCGTTTTATAAAACTCAAGAAGCCGTTTTATAAAACTCGAAGATCATTTTATAAAACTCGAAGATCATTTTATAAAACTCGAAGATCATTTTATAAAACTCGAGAAGCCGTTTTATAAAACTCGAAGATCGTTTTACAAAACTCGAAGATCGTTTTATAAAACTTGAGAAGCCATTTTATAAAACTCGAAGATCGTTTTATAAAACTCGGAGATCATTTTATAAAACTCGAGAAGCCATTTTATAAAACTCGAAGATCGTTTTATAAAACTCGAAGATTGTTTTATAAAAATCGAGAAGCCATTTTATAAAACTCGAAGATCATTTTATAAACCTCGAGAAGTCGTTTTGTAAAACTCGAAGATCTTTTATAAAACTCGAAGATCGTTTTATAAAACTAGAAGATCGTTTTATAAAACTCGAGAATCGTTTTACGAAACCGCAAAAACCGAAACAGCCGTAAAACGCAAACTAGTCGCAACTAGTTCGCCCACCGGCGAAGGCGAACTAAGACAAGCAGGCTTAGTTTGCCCATCGGCGAACTAGGAGGCCCTTGACTAGTTCGCCCACCGGCGAACTAAAGACTTCCTGGACGTCCCGAGCCTCGATCTCCCGCATCCCCGATTCGAAACTTACGTCTTTCGACGCGGTCACATTCTGAACCACGGCCGAAACGTCTCCCGTTCCATCTCGATCCGACCTATCGTTCGAGTTTAACGATAAAAACCGTAAAACTTTGCTTTCTCGACAAAGAACTCGAGGAAATCGTATAAAACGGCAACGTTTAAACGAAACACCGAACATTTCCTAAAACTATACGATTTATTCGAGATTTCTCGTTGGAATCATAAAAAAACGCGTTTTTAATAAAAACGTCGAGTAAATCGTAAAAAAACGCGTTTTTAATAAAAACGTCGAGTAAATCGTAAAACCTTGCGATTAGCTCGAGGAATTTATTAAAAACGGCATCAGATCAGGAAACGGTCCCGTACAAAGTCGGAAAACGGATTTATCGCAGAACGGCCCGGAAGGTCCTAAAACGCGATAAAAACCCATCTCGCGATCTTAACGGAATCTAACCCGAAGATACGATAACGTTTATACTGTTTACTCGCAGGAGGAAAATAAATGTCAAGTTTGAAGATAAAAGGAAGGTTTTAAGAAAAATAGAAGATTTCCGCGGAAGAAAAGGAAGGATCGAGAAAAATGGAAAATTCCCGATATAGTTAAATCTGGGCGAAATGGAAAGACCGGATGGCCAAGGCGAGGAGTATATAAATAAGAGGTCCAGGGCAGAAGCAAGGGACACGATTTTCAGAGCTCTCACCACCAAAACTAGCATTTAGGAATATTTCCGTTTTCTGTTAGCGAGCTGCGTCTCAACTAGGGTTTTTCGTTCTTAAGCTTTTCGGCTACTCTTTTTGTACCAGTTCAACGCAGATTCGGAATAAGAACCTCTTTGCTCTCGATTTTCTTTTATTCATTTAAAGTTGCTAAGTTTTTTGTTATCTTAATCTTCGTTGTGCGGTTCTGCAGATAGCCGGTTCCTCTGGAAACTTAGGGTTTTCCCGAAGTTTCCTTATTTACGATTATTTGACAGTAGGTGGATTTCGGTTCCCACAGACTTCAATGGGAAGATCGACTCCGTCTACACCAACCTCAACACCAAGCTTGATGGCTTAAGCACCTATGTGAAGAAGTTCGAGACTAAGGTGGTTCAGACAAGAGAAGCACTAAAGAAGCAAGAAATTTTAGCAAAAGGAATGGGAGAGTTTGCTACGCTACCTGATGTGCATGTCATCCTGGATGATGACTTTTTGCAGAAGCTGCAAGATTCTGAAGCTGACAGTGAGCCAGACTTCGAATTCGAGTACTATCGATCGATATCATCTCCTGAGCATCGATCGATACCTTCCAGAGTACAGCAATCGATAGACTTGACGAGTGTCGATCGATGGATTTAGACGAAGCCTCGTACGAGTGCAGTGCCGTCAAGATTATGTCACACGAAGCCTTCGCAGCACGACAACCACATCCACCCGTCCCTATCAAAGTCGATTTACATGCCATCGATCGACATGATGACTCTCCAATCGATCGACATACATCTTGTGATATCGACCGACCCACTCCAGTCATTGTCGATTGATACACAGTACCCCAACGTCGAGTGCAACTTCTAAAGATCGACATTGCACGACTTGATGCACTCCAGGAGCAGTCTAGAACTTCCAGTAACCTTCCCACTACGATCATGAAGAGACCCACAGACATCTTTGAGCCCATGGAGACAGAAAAGGAAGATCATGGAAGAGTTCTCAGAAAAAGGAAAGAGAAGATCCCCAAGCCTTATAAAAGGGAAGATACTAAGAAAGAATTATCAAGCTTCAGAAAGAGTTTTGAGAATACCTAAAGAGAAACCTTTTGAAGAAGCCTACTTTCCACACAGATTGTGGATGTCTTTCAGAGAAACCAGAGAGACAGAAGAAGACATCAAGAGGATGTTTCACCAGGTCAGAGACAGTCTAAAGAAGAAGATCACACTAAAGAAGAAGAGTGATCCAAGGAAGTTCACAATACCATGTTCAATAAGAGGTTTTGAGTTCCCTCGTGCTCTCTACGACACAGGATCTGGAGTTAGCATCCTACCCAAGATCATGGCAGACCATCTAGGTCTGAAGATAGAGCCTACTGAAGAATCTTTCATCTTCGTGGATTGTTCTCAGCAGAACTCTGGAGGCATAGTTCGAAATTTCGAGGTACAGATTGGAGATGCCCTAATTCCTACAGACTTTCACGTCCTGGAGAACAAGCTCAACTTCAAGACATCTCTACTACTTGGAAGGGCCTTCTTAGCAACAGTTGGAGCTGTTTGTGATCTGAAATCCAATAAGCTCTGCCTAACCCTCATTGACCCCACCATCCACTACAATCTTGTCCAAGTCATCAAGATTTCAAGGATAGAGAGCCCAGCACTCGTAGAAACTTGTTTATGTGCCCACGAGTATGATTCAATGGCCGAGTATGAGACAGGACCAGACGCATCGACCGACGGAAGCCTTCTTCCATCGACCGATACCAATCAACCAGAATCGACCGACAGGCGTACACGGTCATCGATCGACAGGCTATTCCACGAGATCGAAGAGGAGTTTCCAGAAGGCGATTTTCATATAGATGATTGGGAGAACGATCATTACATGCCAGAACTGGCCAGTATCACTACTCAGGAGGAGTATGATGAAGATTATGAAGAGGAACGAGCCACAAAGTACAGATTTCTTCGGGAAGATGAAGAAAGACCTCCTCTACCATCCTTCATTTTCAGAGCATTGATCGACAGAGAACACCCTCCATCGACCGATATTTACCAACCGAGATCGCTCACACGACGTTTCGAATCAACGAGCGACGACCTGTACGTCCCACATGAGCCACAAGACGGAGATTACTCAATTGGAAGTTGGGCAAGAAATTACCATGAAAGTTTCGCAGTGGATACAGCACCACTGATGCATGCGATCACACCAGAAGCAGATATATCTACCGATGCACATGTCAACCCATAGACCGATGCACATGTCCAATTATCGACCGATGCACATGCCAATCTATCGACCGATCCTACCACTACACCAACCGAGGTACAAACACATAATTTCGATTTTACATTAATAATTCCGGATGAATTTGGTATTTTTAGGGATCCTGATGGCCATGCACGAGCAATGGACGGAAAAATCATTCCAATCTCCAAAGAAAACGTTGCAGACATTCTTTAGATGACCAACTCAGCCTATCCAGAATTCCAACACACATCGATCGATACATGGAGAATCACATTAACCGATGTACATCGAGAATTTGGGAAACGAGCTTACAAATCCAAGATTCGTAAGTTCTTATGGGAAAGGAAAGACGAATATGGTGTCTACAGAGACGAGAATGGTTTTGAAAAAGGAGTAGCTGGAGACATCATCCATGTTTCCAAAGGATATGGGGAAATTGCTGAATAGAGCCTCACTGATGGAGCACTCCTGTTTCTGTTTACCACAGCACGCTGAACAGTTTGCTAAAGGAGTTCCAGTTTGCAAGCTCTACACACAAGCAGAGGTCACATACATGATCAATGGAAGAGTTGGTGAATATAACTGGGAAATGGCATCATTAAGGTCTGAACATGAAAGAGCCATAGCATCACTTCAAGGAGAATTACATTGGAATCAGACTGGCAATGACTTAGCTCGCAAGGAGAGGAACCCCCTGCAAGAAGAAGTACATGCACTTCGTGAAGAACTCGAATCTCAGAAACGGAAATCGACCGATACAGCCTCAGCAGCATCGATCGATACCACCATAGACATGCCTATCGAGAGTCTCCTACAGGAGCTATCGATCGATGAACCACCCTGTCAATCGACCGATATTCTAGCACCAGAATTCTGTACCAGAGAAGAACTTGAAGACATCAATAGAGATATCTACAAATCTATTAAAGCATGTGGAGACGAAGCATAAAGATTACTCGACAAGATGTGGTTTCCGGTACAGAGTAACTTTCAAAGATTGGAATGCACAACAGAAGGAATCGAGAAGGAGATCGAAAACATTCAGAGACAGCTCGCCAACCGACCTGCACCATCCGCATCGATCGACGTGTCACCCAGCCCATCGACCGATAGGCCTCCTTCCAAATCGACCGATACAGACCAACAAGGACCGGTCGATAATCCCTCTACTCGTGTGCAAACCATCCATCACCTCGACACAATGCTGTTGAGTATTGATTTAGAAAACACCTACAGCAAGCTAGGACAACATGAGTTCAGCATTGCGAGCCTTAAGGAGTGGCTACAAAGAATCCACTATGAGGTCCAACGGTTGAAAGCTAATATGACCAGAAATGAGAAAGCCACAAGAAGCTTTTTAACTTCATGGTTTGAAGAATCACAAGACAAGGAGGATACTTGTTTCCAACAAGTACATGCAATTCACCTCACTAGCCACCATACCTCCATAGTCAAGCTAAATAACTTTAACTAAGCGCTGAGTGGAGGCAACCCACTATTAGGTATTTTCCTCCTTATTTTTATTTTATTTTTACCTATTACTTTCGTTTTATTTATTCCAGGCAAGATTCTACACGATCACTACCTCTATCGACCGATAAAACCCTGTTGACATCAATCGACACAGACCTATCCATGGCAATCGATGAAGGTGACTCACCATCGATCGATAAGAATTCCGGTCAGGTATATCATTCACAATATTTGATATAAATTATACATTATTTTTTTATGCCCTAACTCCGACTGGTTATACACTGAGGACAGTGTATGATTTAAGTCTTGGGGAGTGGAGATTAATGATGCTACTTTAACTTTTTGATCTCATTAAATGTTTTAAAATTGGTTTTATTGAGTCAAGAAAGGGACAAAAAGATTTCAAAAATTTTACTTTTTATCTAACCACTCTTTAGCACCATTCTTAGAATTGTTGATTGCAGAAAGTACTATAGATGCTAAAGTGGAACACCAGTCACCTATGACAACACTTTTCATGATTGTTTGGAAGAACCAAAGCTGATTTCCAACCTAACCTGGCATCTATTGTTTGTCTTGGGGATTGGTATACAAGGGATCGGAATCCTCCTACAAGTCTGGAAGGTAAAAGTCTTGATAATTTTGGTTTCTTTCTCTCCTTCCTTTGGCATCCCTAAAGAGAAAAATAAAAGATTGAGATGATTTCCTGAGAGGGATAGGGAGAGGTACATTACCTATGACCCCACTATTCTAATTCAAAGGAATGATCACACATAGTGGAAGCAAGGGAGAGGTAAATTACCCATGACCCCATTATTCGCCTACACTTTGTCAGAAAAGACTACAAAAAGTAGAAAGATCAATAAGATGAACATTTGTTGTTCATTGGGATTGATATAAAAGAAAAAGAAAATTTGGGATGCAGAGAAGGGGGATATAAGGAGAAAAGAAACTAGAATGAGAATGCCTGAAACTTATTTGAGTTGAATCCAAGTGTTCCTTGATCGATACTCCCAAAGTAAAGCCTTCACTTTTATTTTATGCATAAATGAAATTAGTAGAGGGGATAGATAGACAGGATTGATAAGTTGATTGGCTAGATGAATTTGGTTGCTAAGCTAGGATATGGTATAATGTACTTCTGTAGTTAGTAATATGAGATGTGGCTTACAACAAAGTAGAGGTTATGATCTTAAGTTAAAATTTTATTGAGTCCTTTCTGTTTTAAACTTCTTTCAAAGACTAACTGTTGTGTTTGCTCGAGGACAAGCAAAAGGTTAAGTCTGGGGGCGTTGATATACCATGCTTTTGACCCACTTTTAACCATGGTATTTATATGATTTTATAATATATATATATATATATATATATATATATATATATATATATATATATATATATATATATATATATATATATATATATATATTTTCAGGGATCCCGATGGCCATGCTTGAGCAATGGACCGAAGAATCATTCCAATCTCCGAAGAAGACGTTGCAGACATTCTTCAGATGATCAACTCAGCCTATCCAGAATTCCAACACACATCAATCGATACATGGAGAATCACATCGACCGATGTACATCGAGAATTTGGGAAACGAGCTTTCAAATCCGGAATTCATCAGTTCTTATGGGAAAAGAAAGACGAATATGGTGTCTACAGAGATGAGAATGGTTTCGCAAGAGGAGTAGATGGAGAGATCATTCATGTTTCCAAAGAAGATATGAGGAAATTACTGAATAGAGCCTCACTGATGGAGCGCTCCTGTTTCTGTTTACCACAGCACGCTGAACAGTTTGCTAAAGGAGTTCCAGTTTGCAAGCTCTACACACAAGCAGAGGTCACATACATGATCAATGGAAGAGTTGGTGAACATAACTGGGAGATGGCATCACTAAAGCATGAACATCAAAGAGCCATAGCATCACTTTAAGGAGAATTACATTGGAATCAGACTGGCAATGACTTAGCTCGCAAGGAGAGGAACGCCCTGCAAGAAGAAGTACATGCACTTCATGAAGAATTCGAATCTCAGAAACGGAAATCGACCGATATAGCCTCAGCAGCATCGATCGATACAACCATAGACATGCCTATCGAGAGTCAACTACAGGAGCTATCGATCGATGAACCACCCTGTCCATCGACCGATATTCTAGCACCAGAATTCTGTACCAGAGAAGAACTTGAAGACATCAATAGAGATATCTACAAATCTATTGAAGCATGTGGATACGAAGCATAAAGATTACTCGACAAGATGTGGTTTCCGGTACAGAGTGACTTTCAAAGATTGGAATGCACAACAGAAGGAATCGAGAAGGAGATCGAAAACATTCAGAGACAGCTCGCCAACCGACCTGCACCATCCGCATCGATCGACGTGTCACCCAGCCCATCGACCGATAGTCCTCCTTCCAAATCGACCGATACAAACCCACAAGGACCGGTCGATAATCCCTCTACTCGTGTGCAAACCATCCATCACCTCGACACAATGCTGTTGAGTATTGATTTAGAAAACACCTACAGCAAGCTAGGACAACATGAGTTCAGCATTGCGAGCCTTAAGGAGTGGCTACAAAGAATCCACTATGAGGTCCAACGGTTGAAAGCTAGTATGACCAGAAATGAGAAAGCCACAAGAAGCTTTTTAACTTCATGGTTTGAAGAATCACAAGACAAGGAGGATACTTGTTTCCCAACAAGTACATGCAATTCACCTCACTAGCCACCATACCTCCATAGTCAAGCTAAATAACTTTAACTAAGCGCTGAGTGGGAGGCAACCCACTATTAGGTATTTTCCTCCTTATTTTTATTTTTACCTATTACTTTCGTTTTATTTATTTCAGGCAAGATGCTACACGATCACCACCTCTATCGACCGATAATACCCTGTCGACATCAATCGACACAGACCTATCCATGGCGATCGATGAAGGTGACTCACCATCGATCGATATGAATTCCGGTCAGGTATATCGTTCACAATTTTTGATATCAATTATACATTATTTATTTATGCCCTAACTCCGACTGGTTATACACCGAGGACAGTGTATGATTTAAGTCTGTGGGAGTGGAGATTACTGATGCTACTTTACCTTTTTGATCTCATTAAATGTTTTCAAAATTGGTTTTATTGAGTCAAGAAAGGGACAAAAATATTTCAAAATTTTTACTTTTTATCTAACCACTCTTTAGCACCATTCTTAGAATTGTTGATTGCAGAATGTACTATAGATGCTAAAGTGGATAACCGGTCACCTATGACAACACTTTTCATGATTTTTTGGAAGAACCAAAGCTGATTTCCAACCTAACCTGACATCTATTGCTTGTTTTGGGGATTGGTATACAAGGGATCAAAATCCTCCTGCAAGTCTGGAAGGCAAAAGTCTTGATAATTTTGGTTTCTTTCTCTCCTTCCTTTGGCATCTCTAAAGAGAAAAATAAAAGATTTAGATGATTTCCTGAGAGGCAGAGGGAGAGGTACATTACCCATGACCCCACTATCCTAATTCAAAGGAATGATCACACATTGTGGAAGCGAGAGAGAGGTAAATTACCCATGACCCCATTATTCGCCTACACTTTGTCAGAAAAGACTACAAAAAGTAGAAAGATCAATAAGATGAACATTTGTTGTTCATTGGGATTGATATAAAAGAAAAAGAAAATTTGGGATTCAGAGAAGGGGGATATAGGGAGAAAAGAAACCAGAATGAAAATGCCTGAAACTTGTTTGAGTTGAATCCTAGTGTTCTTTGATCGATACTCCCAAGGTAAATCCTTCACTTTTATTTTATGCATAAATGAAATCAGTGAGGGGATAGATAGACAGGATTGCTAAGTTGATTGGCTAGATGAATATGGTTGCTAAGCTAGGATATGGTATAATGTACTTCTGTAGTTAGTAATATGAGATGTGGCTTGCAACAAAGTAGAGGTTATGATCTTAAGTTAAGATTTGATTGAGTCCTTTCTGTTTTTAAACTTCTTTCAAAGACTAACTGTTGTGTTTGCTTGAGGACAAGCAAAAGGTTAAGTCTGGGGCGTTGATATACCATGCTTTTGACCCACTTTTAACCATGGTATTTATATGATTTTATAATATATATTAGGTATGTTTTCAGGTTCAGTAGCATTTTGGAGTCTATTAGGTATGTTTTCATGTTCAGGAGCATTTTGGAGTAAAGTGATGATTTAGGTGCCCATATGGACTTGAAGGAGAGTTTTCCCGAGATGACTATAAAAATCAGACAACAAGGTCGATATCAAGAGATACATATTGATCGATACACATCCTGTGTAATCGATCAATGACGCTTCCGTAGAAGATGACGAATTTAGATACTCCATCCATCGATGTACACCATGTACCATTGATCGATATGAAGCGTGAAGAACAAGTTTGACTCGGCCTTGAAGCCCAAGTTCTCTCAATATTACAAGATTTCCCCTGACGATTTTTTAACCTAATGGAACTCATATTAATAGTTTTGCCTATGTATTTTGGCTTGACATGCTTTTTATGCTTTTTGTACTTCTTAAGCTTTGCATGCTTTTTACATGTTCTGCTTTTGAATGCTTTTTATGTTCTTATTGAGTTATAAAAGTATTCTTTTCATCTTATTCTCATTTTCATAAAAGGTTATAGAATTCTGTGACTCTCTAGGATCCAAATCATCACTAGCACAACTCCAAACCTAATAAGGACATATGAATGCAATATGGACCTAAAGATGTCTAAACCTAAATCAATATAATGATTCATGTACAAAATGAAATGCTAAAACTATGCAAATATGGCTCATATCAACTCCCCCAAACTACTCCTTTACTTGTCCTCAAGTAATTAATTAAGATCAAAGGGAGAGAGATATGAAAAAAGGAACTCAAAACAAAAGGATACACTTCTTATACTAAACACCACATCCTAGATAAACATAACCTATAGCATAAGAATCTCAATTAGTACACTCTAGCTTTTCAAGGCGTATCAAGACTCATTGCTATAAAACAAGTTGGGGATCACCAATCAACAAATCTCTTCAACCAACTCTCATTCAATTAAGCATAAGCTAATAAGGTGCGTTCTTACAAATAGAAACTTGATCTCAATCATTTGGCTTGGTAAGTGAAATGGATAAATGAGAATAGAAGATGGGTTTCAATACATTTTTTTTGTAGTGGCTTACACTCAAGAATAGAATCTTGATCATTATGCAAAATCTATCTAAGAAAAGGAGCAACTTATGCATACATTGTTTGTTCTTATCAATCTACCCTTTTCCTAGCATCTTTAAACTCTACCCTTTTCCTTGGTGTAAATTTCAAGCCCATCCATCCCCAAAAACATTAAGATGACTCTTATCTCACTCACCGAATGAACTCATTCTCTTTTCTTTTCTTTTGAACCAACAAAGGACTTTTTCTTTCACTTTTTACTTAAGCTCTACTCTTATTTTTCTTATGTCTTCCCCATAGTCTTTTCTAGATTCTTTTCTTTCTTTCTTTTCTTAGCCTAAGGGGTTTCTTATTTGAAGTTTCTAGTGCTTTTGTTTCTTTTTCTTTTGATCCGTACTGGTTTTTTTTTCATTTTCTTTCTTTTAGTTCATTCTTTTCACTCATCTAACACCCCAAGACCCAAGATAAACTCTTTTGCATCACAATACCAAACTTCCCATCCTAATTGCTAGCTCTCAAGAGGTCTTATAGCTAGCATGAGATAAGAACAACCAATGTCGCCTCTAATACTCTCAAGTTTTTGCACATGACAAGCTATCAAAAGAGACCTCACACAAGCAAAATGATTTAGGCTTCAAAGAATGGTAAGGGTTTAAAGGTAAGGAGTGCCATTTGGGTTTTATAAAGAGTGGTATGAAGGATAAGTAAAACCCAAATGTGTATAATCCATGATAAAGTATGCAAATTCCCATAAGCAAGAAAGATTAAGTTCATTCAGCTTTAAGTTCATTTTGAGTTCTAAGCATGTGTTTCCTTATTAGGTAAGCTCCCAATGCATGAATGCAATCTAAATGATTCTAGACTCAATCCTAAAGATGCAAATGATGCAACCTAAATGCTTGTTTTGTTTCTTTTTGTATTTGTTCTATGCATATATGTATGTACAATGCAATGCATGAGACTCAAAATCAACAAAGAAAACATGATCAAATACTTGGTACCTCCTCCAAACTTAAATCACACAGTCTCTGTGTGAGTAAGAGAGAAGGAGATACCGAAAATATGATAAAAGCAATGGTATATAAAAAGAATGGTTTGAGTGATACCCCAAGTGGGAGTGAGCAGTGTTGTGGCTATTGGTGTTTGGGCATATTGAGGAGACCCCCAAACCTGTTCCTGACCTTATTCAACACAAAAGAACAACAATATATACAAAGATAAACATGAGAATTCCTCCCAAGTGAGCTTTTTTAAAGTCTCTTAGCTTGACTACCTTTGTTTACCTATTGAGAAGAAGGATCCTTCCCACCTTCAAGGGTGATGGTTAGGACGTGTGTAAGGAACTCTTGGAGCTTGAGTGGATCAGCTTGGAGTTGAGGAGAGATAATGGCCCTGGCGCTTGAGAATGGCTTGGACCTTCCCTTACACTTGATCTTATACTCAATGGCTCCATCCTTTAGCTGTAGTGGGTGAAGAGTGAGAGTGTGTGGCATAGGTAGGGAGGGAGGAGCTTTCATCTTCTTCTTGCTTTGAATGACCTTAGTGGGTTCACTCATCTCCTCCTTGGTAGTGTCTTCCAAGTACTCTACATTACTCTTCTGTTAGGACTCTTCACCAAGAACTTCTTTCTCCTTAACAACCAATGCATCTCTCAATATTGTTCCACAATAACTTCCACTCAGCATTGGTGACTTGATCGGATAGTAGACTTCCTTGTTGACATTATGGAGAACCACCTTCTTGTTTGGGAAGTCTATGCAAGCTCCCACAGTA
>CAKOAT010236265.1:193034-214657 GCA_932364175.1 Eruca vesicaria subsp. sativa | reverse complement strand
TCAAAGGGAAGTCCTTGATGAGACCAATAGGTGTTGTTGAAGAAGAATCCCCAAACATGAGGGAGGAGTTGTTTGGCTCCATGCCTTTGATCTTCAAGCTCTGCACCATCTCCAATGAGATCACATTCACACAAGCTCCACTATCCACAAGAGCATCATCAACTTTGAAATCACCAAGGGAGCAAGGCAATATGAACTTCCCTTGATCTTCCAGCTTGGGTAGAGATTTTGGTGGAGGTTTAGGATCCAGCAAAGAGGAAGAGATGTCAAGAAGCTTTGTCACCTTTTCTTTGTTGGCTATAATGTCTTTTATGAGCACTAGCTGGTCACAAGCCTCTTGCATATTGGAGATCTTAGGGATATTGATTCCAACATCACTCAATTCCTTCCTAAACTTGGAGATCACCTTCTTTTGAGCTTTGGTGATGATCCTCTTTGGGAAAGGGAGTTTATCATAGGGAGATAGCTGAACCTCCTTTTCTTCATCAAGCTTAAACTCTTTGGATCCTTCAAACCTTTTTGAACTTCTGGACAGCTTCTTTACCAACCAGAACCTCAGCCTTGTGCGAAGACTTTTTCACAACCTCTGCCTTATCTTTCTGATCCACCTTGGTTGCAATTTTCTCCACAGCTTGGAGTTTACCACTGTCCACGACCTTAGCCTTAGCCTTCTCCACAATCTGAACATCAGTCGTGTCTACACTCTGGTTCTCATCCTGCACAAATTCAGAGCCATACAATAGTCTTTCAATCTCATCTACCTCTCTCTTATGATCAGTTAAGTCAAACTTAGGGGTATCATTGGAGAGGATAGCATTGCAATGTTCTTTCCCTGGGCGTTGAGAGGTGGATGTCATAGAAGAGAACTGATTCTCCAAGGCTTTAAACTTGTTGTTAAGCTCACCATAGGCTCCATCAATCTTTGTGTTGAGGTTTCTCAACTCAAATCCAATATGATTCTCTTGCCTCTGCTGAGCTTCTAAGATGGTTATCAACATGGCCTCAGTTTCAGCCCCTTTAGTAGGAGAGGGAGAAGGTTTATCTTGGCGTGGAGGAGCTTGGTTGTTTTGGTTGGTTTGGTAATTGGGCTTGTAGGGAGGCTTTTGGTATTGGTGGTTTTGGTAATGGAAGTTTGGTTCCTTCCTATACCAAGATCTATTGGTATTGATGAAGCATACCTCTAGGTTTCCCTCAATACCATCAACAACATTCAACTCAGGTGAATCTTCTTGAGCACCCACAAGGTTTACCTTCTCTTGCTTGGTTAGGAGTGAAAGAAGCAACTCAAGCTTGTCAATATTTTCTTCAAGAGATTTCAGATCTCTTCTAGTATCTTCACCACCATCTCTATTGATTCTATCAAACTCATCATTGTAAATTGAGTCAGTCTTGGCCATGTTCTCCACAAGCTCTAAAGCTTCAGCTTCAGTTCTTCCCAAGAATAAACCATTGCTAGCAGTGTCTAGCATGCTCCTATAATTTGGCAAGACTCCTCTGTAGAAGGTACTAAGTAAGCTCTCCTTATTGAAACCATGATGAGGACACTGAGTGATGAAGCCATTAAACCTCTCCCATGCTTCACCAAAGCCTTCAAGGTTCTTTTGAATGAAACCAGATATCTCATTTCTAAGGTTAGCTGTCCTTGAAGTAGAGAAGAATTTGGTGAGGAAGGCTTTCTTACATTCATCCCAAGTGGTGATAGAGTCTTTTGAAAGGCTCTTCTCCCAAGTGTGTGCTTTCTCTCCCAAAGGGAACGGGAACAACCTCAGCTTGAAGGCATCTTCAGAAACACTATTGATCTTTGTTGTCCCACATAGTCTATCAAAGCTATCAAGATGGTCTAGAGGATCTTCAAGGGCAAGACCATGATACTTGTTGCTTTGGATCATATTGATAAAGCTGGACTTGATCTCAAAGGTGGTGTTCTGAACATCTGGAGCTCGGATACCAGCTCTATGCCCATGAATGTTTGGTTGATCGTAGGCGCCAATGACTCTAGCTTGGGGTGGGTTAGGTTGTGGTCTAAGGTTATCAGCTCCTTGACCAATGCCTCCTTGAGGGAGAACAGCCTCCTCTTGAGGTAAGTGGTTGTTTCTCTCCATCTCTATCTCTAAATCTTCTAGTTGGGCTAGCCTCTCTTCTCCTCTACTTCTCAGCTTCATACACTTGCAACCAATGGAAGGGATACAAAGAAGAAGAAATCAGTAACTAAAGCAAGTAAATAAGATTTAGTCTCAAGCAATGACTAAATCCCAATGTCAATAAAGATCTCAGAAATCCCAATGATCTAGTTTAGATGGATTAGGTCTAATCTAGCATTGGGAATAAGTAATAAGCATAGGACAAGAAGGATCTAACACTAATCACCCTAGATCATCACTTAATCACCATAATCACCCTAACCCATAAGCTCAAAGAGAGTCTACTCACTAATCTTCATGTTTAATCTTAAACCCATGATGGATAGAAGACTAATCATGATTAGAAGAAGAGATAGACTCAAATTAGTCAAGAAACAAAGCTTATATTAATCAAGGATTCAACTTTTCAATGTGTTTTTGAGAGAAAAGAAGATGTCCTCCAACTTTAGATCTAAAATGTATTTATAGTGGCTTAAAACAAAAAGAGGTTAAAATGGTAAAAAGCATGCTTGAACGACTACTGCGACCCCCTCTTGGCCGTGGCGACAGCCTGCGATCGTCATACTCCCCACCGCAGCCATCACATCCTGCGTAATCTCTCTGTGTGTTTCGACGACACATGGCCGCAACCATGTCTTGCCCGCGGAGGTAGCCTGCGGTCAAGGATTCTATTTCGCGGCCTTTACATCCTGTGGTGGGAGTCTGCGAAATATTCCTGTCCAATTCGTCGTAACACCGTCGCGAACATCTACATCCTGCTACGGTTACCTGCGGCACCTTCGCAACCACCTTTAGCCTGCTACAGTTGCCTGCTATTGCATCATTCTTCACTCCTTTGGATTTTGGTGACTCTCTAGGCTCCAAATCATCACTAGCACCACTCCAAACCTAATAAGGACATATGAATGCAATATGGACCTAAAGATGCCTAAACCTAAATCTATATGATGATTTATGTACAAAATGAGATGCTAAAACTATGCAAATATGCCTCATATGACACCGCAGCTACTACTCAACAAAACTTCTTCGACCTGAATTTCTTACTCCGTATAGAAGGGAAAGATATCATCCTAATCAATACAATGGAGCTAGTCCACCCAGTAGTTTTAAGAAAATGTTTAGCAAACGACATTTTTCACTATGGTCTGCTATTGAAAGGACTTTTGGTGTATGAAAGGGAAAATGGCAGGTTTTAAGAGAGAAACCAAGGTACACTATACATGTTCAAAGAAGAGTTGTTGCAGCAACAATTAATGACGTTACGTAATTTTATAAGGCTATCTAATTTAGGAGATGTTGATTTTGATGCGGAGTACACAACTGGTAATATACAAACTGAAGATTTCGATTCAGATGAAGACGAAGAGCATAATAACACTCAAGCAAACTATATGGAAGGCATTCGAGATCAAATTTCTACATCTTTATGGGATTCACGATAATTTTATTGTATTTACAATTTTTATAAATAATTTTATTAAATAATTTTCTGTGTGTTTTAATGATGGTATATATATTTATATTTTTCAGGAAAAAACAATTAATAAAGAATTTATTTTTTTAATTTAAAAAGGAAAAACGAAAAGCTGAAACCAAAATGTAAAACAACCATTCATGTTTTTTTGAAAAACCAAAATCTACTACAAAATCAAAAACGAAAAACTTAAAACCAAAATCTAAAAACCAAAAACCAAAAACTAAAAACCAGAAACCAAAATTTTATAAGGCTATCCAATTTAGGAGATGTTGATTTTGATGCGGACTACACAACTGGTAATATACCAACTGAAGATTTCGATTAATATGAAGACGAAGAGCATAATAACACTTAAGCAAACTATATGTAAGGCATTCGAGATCAAATTTCTACATCTTTATGGAATTCACGATAATTTTATTGTATTTACAATTTTTATAAATAATTTTCTGTGTGTTTTAATGATGGTATATATATTTATATTTTTCAGGGAAAAACAATTAATAAAGAATTTATTTTGTTAATTTAAAAAGGAAAAACGAAAAGCTGAAAACCAAAATGTAAAACAACCATTCATGCTTTTCTGAAAAACCAAAATCTACTACAAAATCAAAAACGAAAAACTTAAAACCAAAATCTAAAAACCAAAAACCAAAAACTAAAAACCAGAAACCAAAATCTAAAAACCAATAAAAAATCATCACCTATGTCTCTCTCCTTCTCTTTCTCCTTCGTCGTCTTTTCCTTTTCACTCCATCTTCTTTGTTGATTCTAATCTGGATTACTCCATTTACTCTACTGATTCTTTCTAAAAAAAAATTTGATTTTAAATTTATCTCTCAGCCTGGGTTTGCGCGGGGGTTGCGATGTTTTGGGTGAATGATTGGATTTAAAAAAGCGGTGAGAAATGGGAAATGGGAAGAGGATCGATAACTGAAACTGAGAGATTGCAGAATCTTGTTGACGATGTTGTTGCAGGATGTTGAATCTTCCAGAATCTAAAGACATGTTTCATCCATCACCATCAGTAACCGAAGATGAGAGATTGAAACTCATCTCTGAAGGCTGCAATCCATAATGTGTGAGAGTTTAGTTTCATCCATGCATAAAGTCACAACTTTTTTTAATCATCTGTTAGTTTATGAGCTGATTAGTTTCCTCTTTAGCTTTACCAGAAAGAAGATAAACGAGATCCTCAGGCTTTGTATGGACAAGTCTCCACCACCCACAATGCTATAAAGTTAAGAGTTTTTTAATTACAGAGATCTTTTCTGGAACTTGTGATGGTTAATAACGTTTACTTGTGTTGGTTTCAGGTAAGAGATATAGCTATGGTGTGTTTGATTAATTAAGTGATATGTTATTGTGTTGCAGAGATAAAGCTACTAACGTATCAACCATCATCAAAGCGGATCAAAAACATCATCGAAGCATCTCTCTTCCATGGCAAGAGGTTAGTAGACTATCCTTTACTGTTTGTTAGTTGTTATCTTGTGTTCACTGTTTTTCTAAGTTATAAAACTTGATCCTGTTGTTGTCTTGTGTGATCACTGTTTCTTTAAGTTATAAAACTTGATCATGTTGTTGTCTTGTGTGATCACTGATTTTTTAAGTTATAAAACTTGAACTTGTTGTTGTCTTGGTCTGTCCCTGCTAGCAAGCAATTTTGTTGTTGTCTTGGTCTGTCCCTGCAAGCAAGCAAGCCTTACTATTTGATCTTTCCATTGGTGAAGCTTTGCAAGTATACACCTGTCGATGGGTACCATACTTCAGCTTTTCTTAGACCGCTTCTGCAGCTGTGGTTTCTTTGAAGCTACTCTTACATGACTCTGGTTTACACTTTATATAGGTACAAATGGATGATGTATGAAGAAGTTGGTACAGAATGAACTGCTTTAGGTTCTGGTTTATTTCATCATAGAATCACCACGGTAAATGATTTTGATTATTTCTTTCCAGCGATGACTCCACGAACATTTGTATGTTCTTGTACGATCAGTACCTTGTCGAAAACATTGAGATCAAGATCGACGATACTAGGAGGCGTTTTGCAGGGAATACCAGCATTGTTGTACATAATGTCAAGCTTTGTGTGAAGCTAGACTGTGAAATCAATTGCGTCTGATCGAATTATTTACGTATATGACATATTGAAACATCAAGAATTCAAAAAAAAAAAATTAAAAAAAATTTAAGAACACCTGTGGGGTTCTCCCATTAATGGAAGAGAAAATTATTTCCACTAACCAAGGTTCTGAACTTTCCAAATCTCCTTTAAACCTACTAATTTAATCATCAGAACCCATTAGGGATTCTAATGGATGGAATTGCTCTTAACTTGGTCAATGAAAAATATACTACAACATTTGACATGTCAACATTTTGGAACAGATTGTATAGATGTTATATCAATGATTTAGATTCCAGAAGCATGGACAAGTTTTTCAACAGAACTATCAGAGATAGCAAATCTTCCAAGAAAGGTTTCAACGGTTCAAGATGACACATATTCTAAGAATCGAGAACTGGATAGCAAAAATATTAGCCAAAACAGCTCAAATTTTCTATATGAATTTATTATTTGTTGATTGTTCTATTTCGTTTTGAATCCCTAGACCACCTCAAACTTGATAATAGAATAACTTTTTGATATAAATAAAGATATATTGATGTTTCATATTTTTCATATATAATAATTTGAACTTTCTGAACATGTTATATAAAATTTCAGCTTTTTTTTTTAATATTTATTCTACATATAAACATTGATTGTTTCACCGTTCTATTATATTGTAAATGACGACTTCACCGAACAAGTAGTCAAATATTGAATAAAATGTTTTTTGGTTAAGCATATTGAATCACATTAATGAATCATATACTAAATTATATAGTTTTTAGCAACTAAGTCATTGTTTGTTTTATTTATATTCCATCTTTTGTGATGAAGATAGATATGAACTAACTTATTCATGCAAGATTAATGTCAAGGTTTAACATCTGATCTGACTGTTCAATTATTCTAACCTTATATTAAGAGTAGTAAATTGTTTGATAGAAAACATTCATTGTGACACTAGTTAAACAATGAGGTTCACTCACGAACATATAGTCCCCCAAATCTCTTTTATTAAAACATAATCTTATCCATGGATCCAATTTTTTAGTAAGTGTAAGATTAAATACATAATTCTACTATATTGTTAAACTTCTATAAATTAATTAATTTCTCTCTTATATTACTATTAAATATTTTTTTCCAACAAAACAAAAATTAATCTTGTATTCAAACAAATATAATTTATTAGGTCTTACATTGTTAATAACCTTTTTATTTTCTCATTTTTTTTTAACAACATAAATTTATTAATTATATTGTCACAAATAACAAATACATACATAAGTTAATAAAAATAACTAATAACATAACGAAGAAGACGAAAGAACAACAATAAAATAAAGAAAGTTGTAAGGATGTTCTTCTCTCTGAAATCTTCGTTATCAATAGAGTAACTCTATCAACTTTCTTGCGAACTTTGAATCTTCGTCGCATCATAGATACCAATTTCCTTTGTTGTATTACGTTGATTTCATCCCAGTTTAGAACTATAAATCGTTTACGGTTTATAATCCAATGTACTGATTCAGCCGTAAAAATTAAAAACTGGGACAACCAACTTTCAACGATTGTAAGAATATCGTCATACAACAAAGAAACTTCATCTTCTAGTCTGTATTGTCGTTCTTCCCATGGTAGTTTCCAAAGTTTCAACAATAGTTCAGACTTATCCATATTTTGATACCAAATATATTGTATCAAAATTGATTTTCTCCTCTCGATCTCATCATTCAATTGTTTCGACAAATCTCGTAATTTTCCTGGATCCCAAATCCTTCTACCAAGGCACCATCTATAACGATGAAGAAACCAAGTTTCAATCGAAAATTGATAATGCCTGGTCAAACTGACATCGCAGTGGGCATGAACCACCACGGAAATGGAAGATGTTGGAGTAGAACTATCATAAAACTGCCCCACACCAACATAAATGCCGAGTTCCAATAGATTGCGTACCGAATGATGATAGCGACTTGTTGATGATGTACAAACTGATTGAGAATTATAAAAGCCCAGATTTTGGTTGATAAACATCACCATCCAAGAAGAACCAATCAAAACTTCAGTCACAAGAAAGAGAAGTGAAAAAACAATACGTTTGTGGCGTTGGAGAAAAGCCAGAAAAATGGTTAGTTTCATCACTGAAATCATCATGTGAATATCTAGATCATAAGAGAATCACGAGAAACACTATTTACTGTCTTGATCAGATCAAGCGTTGAAGAGAAGAGAGGAGAAGGAAATCGCACTTGCGATCGCCTATAACAGTCTCTCTTTTTTTTTTCTTCCCCCCGTGGATCCCTTTTTATTTTCTCATTATCAGTGATTTGACTAAAAAACTCAGATTATTTATGAATAAATTAAAAAATAAGTAAAATTATTTTCATAGATTTAGATACTGATAAATAATTTCATTTAATATAAAATTAATTAAATTAAGGGATTATTTTTTTATATTTTCATAAATAAAAAATTTCATTCATTTAAACTTAATAATGGTTTGTTATTTGATTATTTTTCTTAGATTTTTTTTTAATTCTTAAGAGCGTATAATTATTAATGCAAGATTATGTTTAGTTTAAGTTGAAATCAAATAAATTTTATAAAAAATAAAATATTAAAATTAACAAATTTACATAAGTTTTATAATTTAAAATTTATTAAATAAAAATATATCAAACATTTAATCAAACCAATTACATAGATTTTATTAATTTATTATAACCAACATGTTGAAATGGTTTAAAAAAAATCACTAATATAGAATTATCATATTTAAATACAAATAATATATTATATAATTTTCAAATACACTAAAATTAAAATGTTTAAGTTGCACTTTAAAATGTAAAATTTATTAATTTTATAAATTTTTAAACCCAATGTGATAGCTCAGATGAGCATTCACAAAATGTTCTATGAATGTACTAAGCTAGAATTGTAGAAGAATGGATAGCAAATGGATCATTAGTTATCTTCGAGAGATATGACATAAAAATAAACAAGAGATTTTATTTCTTTCAGAGACAAAACAGGATTTCGACTACGTTTAAAGTTTCCAGGCGTATTTTGGTTTTGAAAATTTGATAGCCGTAGATCCGATTGGGAGAAGCAGAGGTTTAGTCTTATATTATAATAATGAGTATTAGGTTAAGATATTATATACGAGTAATCGTATGATAGACATCAAAGTGGTCATGCTTGGGAAGCTGGTCTTCCTAACCTTTGTGTATGGGGATCCAATACACAAATTAAGGGATCAAGTATGGAAACAATTGAAAAGATATGGGTTATAACGGTTGGAACCATGGTTTATTATAGGAGATCTCAATGAGATTACTGAAAATCATGAAAAATCTAGTGGCTCTTGATGGAGTGCCGGATCTTTTGTTTCTTTTAATAATATGATCATGAATACGAGACTTCTGGAATTTCTAGCTAAAGGAAATACAATTTCATAGAAAGGACAAAGAAGAACAAAAATTATACGATGTAGATTGGATAGAGATTTATAAAATGAGGAATGACACTCATTATTCCCATGTTCTTACACAGAATACCTAGGAATGATAAGCTCTGATCATCGCCCAAACTTGCTTTTTTGGATGATAAAGTGCCTAAAACAGGTAGACAGTTCCGTTTTGATAAACCATGGATTGGACGGGATGGTTTTATGGAGTCCATATAGATAGGTTGGGGGACACTAAATGGGGATGGCTCAAGTGATTTGGTTACAAAAATTGGTAACTGTTGTCACGAGATAGCTTAGTGGAGAAAAAAACAATCCCCTATATGAAAAGGAAAAATTTGGAGAACTCCAGCAAGCGCTGGAGGAGGTACAATCAGATAATAGTAGGACCCAAGAGGATATAATGGAGGTTTCTCGTAAATTACAAGAAGCATATAAATATGAGGAGAACTATTGGCATCAGAAGAGCATGAATACACGGAACTCGGCTGGGGATTTAAACACCAAGTTTTCTCATGCCTTAACAAAGAAACGACGAACTAGAAACCACATAGTTGGGTTACATGCTGAAAATGGTAACTGGATAACAGAGGAACATGGAATGGAAAAATTAGCGGCTGATTATTTTGAGAATCTATACTACTTCACCCACAGAGTTTGATGTTTTTTGGATAAAATTCCACTGACGATCACTCAAAAAATGAACCAGCGATTAATTAGGAGGGCAACTGATATTACGTGCGAACGCACACCAATTAACCTAATGTGCACACTACGACAATCGAATGGTATGTCGATGTAGCACTTTAGGATCGAATCCACAGAGACCAAATATTACACTTTATTTTTAAAGGATCAAATTCAAGCTAAAACGATAAGTTTTGTAAAGAAGCAAATCGTGAGAAACAAATAATTAAATTGGGTTTTAATTTCAGGATATAAGGATGTCAACCTAGGGTGTCTCATTGGGTGTTAACCATGTTGAACCAAACAATTATTCAAGCTTTTTAAGTGCAGCCTAGAACTCAGATTTCTTAACTAGAACACCCTGCTCTCGCAGGTGTGCTCCTTTCGTAGAGGAGCAAAGGTACCTATGCTCTCGCGTGG
The DNA here is from genome assembly GCA_932364175.1 of Eruca vesicaria subsp. sativa. Lineage (NCBI taxonomy): Eukaryota > Viridiplantae > Streptophyta > Magnoliopsida > Brassicales > Brassicaceae > Eruca > Eruca vesicaria. Next base: position 204,341 of record CAKOAT010236265.1, on the reverse strand, counting down.
ACCAATACTCAATAGGAAACATTAAACACAGACCTAATATGGTCACGTCACACCCTGATATCTACTTTCGCTTACCAGAGATGTGATGCTTGCTCTTAACAGATCTAGCAACCTAATTCAGGGTTAATGATAAAAGATTAAACTTGGAATCAAATACTAAGTGATCAAATCAGTATCAGCAGTAAGAACAATGGAGAGCAAAGGCGAGAATGGGGCTTATCTATGTTCAGTTCAATGGATCATCACCCTATAACCCTAGGCTAACAAGATTGACTACTCAGCCATAACAACAGAGAACACAAAGTCAAGAGATGAAGAAGACATGAATATTATTGCAGATAAATATAAATATGGTTCAGAGGATTCTTCTCTAGAACAAGAGAGTTGATCTTCTCCATTTACAAGTATCACAATATCCAAAGGTTCTCAAGTTTCTTCTCTCTCAAAAGAAGCGTTCTCTGTCTAGGAAAAATAGAATAGAATATGTCTGAAGGCCACATGCGGCTGGGGGAAGAAAATAGAAAGATTAGGGAAAATCCTGAAATTAATTAGAAGTTTCCATAATTTTTGGGAGCAAATCGGGGTTTGCTCCGCGTGGGTGCTCCGCGATAGAAGGAGCAAGCAGGGGGTTTCTCCGCGATAGAAGGAGCAAGCAGGGGGTTGCTCCTTTCGGGTGCTCTGCGATGGAAAACTCTGGTTTTTGCATTCTTTCTTCCATATGCTCCTTCTGGTGCATTCCAACTCGTTCTACACCTGAAATAACTCAAAACACACTAAGAATACTCCAGGAAAGCATAGATATGATATGCAAAGTATGTGAGTATTATGTCAACAACAAAACATATCAATTCCCCCAGACTTGGATCCTTGTTTGTCCTCAAACAATGTCAAGTTCCAGATCAGTGGGAATAGTTTGAAAGTGTGGGAACTCTCTTATTTCAGCAACCATACTTTAACCATAAATCTCTGAACCATACAAGCAGACATATTAGGACAACACACCCTTACCGGAACCCCCACTGACTGCTGTTCAAATCGGCTCCATACTCTATATCTCATACCTGCAAAAGTCAAACCTTCCAGATAGAAACTCCTTATATTCATTTAAGATCAGTGTGAGCTTCTTGTCATAGGCATTATTCAGGGAAAACGGGCTAGGTATGAGACATGCTTAGTTAACAAGTGTTTAGGGTTTACCATGTCTTTGTAGAGGATGCAGGATATCACACAAACTTGCCAGAGAGGATGGATCCATTGTCTCCACAACCCTCACTCGTTTTCTCTGCAGAGCAATCGTCGTGGAGCACTGACTCCTCTGCTCAGTAGGTTTGCTCTCTTCCCTTCAGATCACTCCTTCTACACACTGTTTCATTTACCACTTCAGTTCTTTGCTTCTCTGATCTACCAGGGGCAAAGTTTCGGCGCTTCTCCTTCTCATCATCTTTTAGAACTGTTGGAACATAATTAATACTGATTTTTTTTTTTTGACTTGAATAACGAAATGACAAGTTCTGATGATGATGATGACGAGAAGGAGGTAATTACATATATTGTGCCCCTGGTGGTTATGACTTAAGAACTTCTTTCACCATTTAATCTTTTCTGCTCGGATCACCCTACTGGTTGCTCTCTTCTTTTCAGATCACCCCTACTGACTGCTCTCTTCTTTTCAGATCACCCCTACTGACTGCTCTCTTCTTGTCGGATCATGTACGTCTTTGCTCTGAAGCGTAGTCTGTGAGCAAAACGAGTGAGAGCAGTGTTGATCCTTTCCTCTCCAGCCCTTTTGCACATATCTGCACATATGAAACTTAAAAACAGAATGCATGAGGGTGAAACAAAGGTTTTAAGGTTCATGGTGGGAACTAGCTAAAGATGAGCTANCTCTTCTTGTCGGATCATGTACGTCTTTGCTCTGAAGCGTAGTCTGTGAGCAAAACGAGTGAGAGCAGTGTTGATCCTTTCCTCTCCAGCCCTTTTGCACATATCTGCACATATGAAACTTAAAAACAGAATGCATGAGGGTGAAACAAAGGTTTTAAGGTTCATGGTGGGAACTAGCTAAAGATGAGCTAGCCACTCAAGATCAACAAGATGGATAGAAAGAATTAAGGTGTCCTGAGTGTAATCTCGTTTCCCTAATCTAATGCCCATAACAAGAAGAATTAAGTCAATATTATGTTCAAGTTAGGTGGAGTTTAAGTCTTTCCACAATAACCTCTACAAGCAGAAATCTTCTGGAGAGCAAGGTGAGGTAAAGTCAGGGAGTGTTCCAGGTCCAGGTGAACGTCTTTCATCACTGCTAAGGTCACTGAATAAGATACTTAGAGCACGAGGTGGTTAGAAAGCATCATAAAATAAGGTCTTGGTTCCCACATAAGTTTGACTGACTCGATCCTAGGACTGACTCAATAAATGAAAACAGAAGCAAATATAGTTCAGAAACACATAGGTGCCTCCCCCAGACTTACTTCACACCGTCCCTGGTGTGAAAATAAACCTAGAGGCAGGAAACCAGACTTACCTGATACTTACCTGGCGCGGAGCAACCCGACAGAGCAGGGTCGATTTGCTCCTTGGGTGTGCTCTTTCGGTAGAACAGAGGCATCTTGGTTTTTTTTGTTTTTTGGTTTTTTTTTTTTACCTGAAACTCAGTGAAACAAAAGCAAAATAAAAACTAAAGAAAAGTTTTAAAAACAATTTAAACTCACCAGTGGGTTGCCTCCCACCAAGCGCTTAGTTAAAGTCACTAGCTTGACTTCGGTGATGGGGATCATTCTGGTTGAGCAGGAGGGCCTGTTCTAAAACAAGCTCCACAATCAGACATGTTCAGCTTCAATACCCTGCTCAACAACTCTTTCACAGCAGCTTCCCCTTTCTCCTTCAGCTCATGTGTGAGAATGGCTATGACTTTAGAGAACGGTTTGGAGGTACCCTTGCACTTCACCTCATACTCAATGGAGTTCTCATCACACTTGAGAGGTATCAAAGTCATTGTAGGATCTCCCTTGACCCTTTTCTTCTGGACTTTCTGTTTTACCCTTCAATTCCCTCTGAATTTAGTAGGATAAGTGCTAGGATTTTCATCAGAGAGCAGCCTGCTCTCAACCTTATCACCATGCTCTCTCTCTGGAATCACTTGCAGCTTTTCTACATCAAACACTGAGATGCAAGAGGCGTGTGATGAGGAATATCTAGTGGGTACAGCCTTGTAGAAAACTTTCTTGCTGATGTTGGAGAAGCAGACTCTCTTCTTAGGCATATCGATGGTTGCTCCAACAGTAGCCATGAATGTCCTTCCAAATATCAAAGGCATCTCATGATCTTTATCCATCTCAACAACTTGAAACTCAGCAGGAACAATGCAGTCCCCTAATTGGACATGAAGGCAGCGGATGGTTCCATATGGGACTGCTCTAGAAGAGTTTGCAAAGGTCAGGCTCAGCTGAGAACACTCAACACCAGCAATACCCAAATCGTCAACAATAGCCTTTGAGACGAGATTAACACAAGAACCAGAGTCACAAAGAGCATCGTCGAAGGTTGTTCCTGCGATGGAACATGGGAAAACAAACTTTCCAGGATCATCAACCTTAGGCAACACCTTTAGTGCTGGTGTAACAGTGGTTTAGTATATAAGACCTTGATCTCCTCTTGAGTCTCTCTACAGTTTTTAAAGAACTTGAGCAATGGGCGAATCTGCAGAGCATCTTCAAATGCAAGTTCTTTAGGAAGCTTTCTCACAATCTTGTTAAAACATGCCAGCTGCTCTTCACTATTGGGGTCCCTCAGATGTCTGGGTGGGATTGGGTAGGGAACCCTAGGAACATAGACTCGAGCTGGTGGAGTTTTAGTAGATTCGTCAAGAGCAGTCTCAGAAGGTTGATCCGGAGTAGTCGGAGCGACCTCAGTGGATTGCTCTGGAATAGTCGGAGCGACCCCAGCAGGTTGCCCTGTAGTAGTCGGAGCAACCCCAGCAGGTTGCTCTGATTCTTTCTACTTAGCTTTCTCTGTACCAGTAAATCGCCTTGGTGTTGGATCATTCAGCTGTCTACCACCTCTCAATTCCACTGCATAACAATCCCTTGGATTTCTATCAGTTTTTCTAGGGAGCATCCCCTGCTGTCTCTTGACACTCTCTGCAGTCTGAGCGAGAGCAATGTCAATCTGGCGCATGTGACTGCTCACTGTGTCATATTTCGTGTTGAGCTCAGTGAACATGTTGTCCATCCTTGTGTTGATATCAGAAGTAGCTTGGTTCAACGCCTTGACCTGTATCTGTTGACTCTGAAGCAGCTGCTGCATCATGTTCCCCAGGTCTTTCATCTCACTATGTCCGCTCATTGAATAAGCTGGAGCACCTAGCTGGTTGCTCTGCTGATTTTGATGGCTCTGATTTTGGTTCTGGCTCTGAAATCGGTTCTGAGCTTGGTTGAAGACAAAAGTCTTGCCTTGGAAACTCGAAGGGAAACCTCTCTGCTGCAGAGCCCCTTGCTGGTTTCGCTGCATTTTATCTCCAGAATTTTCTGCATTGTTGCTCCGGTAAAAGGGGAGGTTAGGGTTGCTTTGCTGGTTCTGGTAGTAATTCCGGTTCTGCACATACCCTTGACCATTGATGTAGAGAACTTCCTGATGATCCTCGCCCCTTTTTCCGCCTTCAGAAACAACTAGATCTTTAGCTATCTCCTCTGGTGTTGCCTCGTCCATGTACATGGCTTGGCCTTCGTTGCTCTTCAAGAGCAGATCAACCTTAGCAGTGAGTTCATCTTTCCACTGACCATCAACACTTTTCACCTTCTTGGAGCGATCTGTTTCTAGATTTTTTTTCGCAGAACTAGTAGCCATGTTCTCTATCAGCTCGTAAGCACCCTCCGTGGTCTGTGTCATGAGGTCTCCCCTACTCGCAGCATTGAGAGCATTGCGGAACTCCCACTCAACACCATCATAGAATATACCCAGAACATGATCCTTCTCAAAGCCGTGGTGTGGGCACTCCCTTAGAAAGTCATTGAAGCGCTCCCACGCATCGTTGAATGGCTCATTTGCGTGCTGCTTGAAGAAATCTTATTCCTGAGAGTTGATGTTTTAGCCTTCGTGTAGAAGTGTCCCAAGAAGGCTTATGACTTGCTCCCATGTAGTGAGAGAGCCTATAGGGAGCGACTTGAGCCATCTTGAAGCTTTGTCCGCTAAAGAGAACGAAAAGAGCATACACTTGATGTAATAAGGAGGTACTCCATTAGCGCGAGTGAAGCTACATATTTCTTCAAAAGCCTCAATGTGATCCATAGGTATCTCAGCTGGGAGCCCATGAAACATCTTCCTCTGCACCAGATTGATCATAGCATGGTTGATCTCGAAGTCTTGTCTGGCACATGGTGGGGGAGCAATCGCGGAACGCGTAGCAGGTATGTTCCGCGACAGATTTCGCTCACCGATTTGAGCAGCTTGCTCCTGCTGATTGCAAGCATCTTCTTGTGCTTGAATGGTCTGTTGCATCTGGAGCATTTCCTGTTGCATCAGAGCCAATGCCGCAGTGAGATCATTCTGGTCGCCGTGATCGCCCATTGTGGCGTGAGTCGGCCTCGGTTGTTGTCTGCTGGTTCTTTCTAATCTTGCTAACTCTTCGTTGGTGAGCGTGACTAATGGATTTGAGGTGTGGCTTCGAGTATTTCTACTGTTCATAAACCTGGAACATCAGCTGCAAGCAAAGAAAAGATAGAGCAAGTTAGATGTTTTAGACTAGAAAAATTGCCGAAAATAAAGGTAAAATTATTGGTCCCCGGCAACGGCGCCAAATTGATATTACGTGCGAATGCACATCAATTAACCTAATGTGCACACTACCACAATCGAATGGTATGTCGATGTAGCACTTTAGGATCGAATCCACAGAGACCAAATATTACACTTTATTTTTATAGGATCAAATTCAAGCTAAAACGATAAGTTTTGTAAAGAAGCAAATCGTGAGAAACAAATAATTAAATTGGGTTTTAATTTCAGGATATAAGGATGTCAACCTAGGGTGTCTCATTGGGTGTTAACCATGTTAAACCAAACAATTATTCAAGCTTTTTAAGTGCAGCCTAGAACTCAGATTTCTTAACTAGAACACCCTGCTCTCGCAGGTGTGCTCCTTTCGCAGAGGAGCAAAGGTACCTATGCTTTCGCGTGGACCAATACTCAACAGCAAACATTAAACACAGACCTAATATGCTCACGTCACACCCTGATATCTACTTTCGCTGACGAGGGATGTGATGCTTGCTCTCAACAGATCTAGCAACCTAATTCAGGGTTAATGATAAAAGATTAAACTTGGAATCAAATACTAAGTGATCAAATCAATATCAGCAGTAAGAACAGTGGAGAGCAACGGCGAGAATGGGGCTTATCTATGTTCAGTTCAGTGGATCAACACCCTAGAACCCTAGGCTAACAAGATTGACTACTCAGCCATAACAACAGAGAACACAAAGTCAAGAGATGAAGAAGACATGAATATTATTGCAGATAAATATAAATAGGATTCAGAGGATTCTTCTCTAGTACAAGAGAGTTGATCTTCTCCCTTTACAAGTATCAAAATATCCAAAGGTTCTCAAGTTTCTTCTCTCTCAAAAGAAGCGTTCTCTGTCTAGGAAAAATAGAATAGAATATATCTGATGGCCACAGGAGGCTGGGGGAAGAAAATAGAAAGATTAGGGTAAATCCCGAAATTAAATAGAAGTTTCAATAATTTTCGGGAGCAAATCGGGGTTTGCTCCGCGTGGGTGCTCCGCGATAGAAAGAGAAAGCAGGGTGTTGCTCCGCGATAGAAGGAGCAAGCAGGGGGTTGCTCCGTTCGGGTGCTTTGCGATGGAAAACTCTAGTTTTTGCATTCTTTCTTCCATATGCTCATTCTGGTGCATTCCAACTCGTTCTACACCTGAAATAACTCAAAACACACTAAGAATACTCCAGGAAAGCACATATATGATATGCAAAGTATGTGAGTATTATGTCAAAAACACAACATATCAGCAACAGAGGAAGAAGTGAGACAGATTATGTTCATGATGGAATGACATCACTATTTTTTCAACATTCTTGGAATACCATTAAAAAGGATTTGCTTGATACGGTTAATGATTTTTTGATTACCGGCAAACTAGATACACGGATAAATGTCACAAATATTTGTCTTATACCAAAGACTGACACCCACAAGAATGACAGATGTAGATCCTAAAATCCACACTAAGTATTTTGTAGTGATAGAGAGTTTAATCAAAGGAAGAAAAATGATGTGCGCAACGATGCTCTTAAACACAACGCTACAATCGGAATTCAATTGACAAAATGGACTTTATTGAATATGTAATTCGTTACAAGGTAGTAAATAAGATCGAAAAAAACAATGAGAAGTAGAGGTTATATGCGAACTAGAAATCTATGGATTGAGATCGATTTGAGTAGTGATGTGCTCTTGGGTTTTTTTCTATGTCCTTTGTACTCCGTTCTAGCTCCCTTTTATAGCCTTCTCCATCTCTAACTGATTCCACGATCTTTGGGATGCCATTTCGATCTCGATGGGTCTGATCGACGTCGAGCTCATGATGACCTTGCATGGGCTTGGGCCTACATTAATTACTTTCTGATATCGTCGATCATGACATCGAGGAAAACAAATTCCCATGAGTCCGAAAGAATTCGTAATCGGAACAATATAGGGGGACGGATTGTTCTGGGGATGTGAGTGAAGCGCTCACCGAGGTCCTTCGCAAAGATCCTCGACTTCCTCGTGTAGCGGCTCGACCCACAGCCAAGGATTTGGATGAGCCAAAGATCGCAACTCTTTTGAGTTCTGGTAGTCCAAATAACTCGGAGGGACGCGATTGTCCTCCAAAGAAAGCAAATATTTCAGGGAATGATGCTCGATCTGGCCCCCGCGAATGAAGGTGTGGTCGCGAAGCCGTTTCACTGGCAGTTTTCCCATGCCAAGGATTGTCCGATCAGAGACGATCCCCATAACGTACCAGTGTCGCAGCGATCTCGATCCTTTTACCACTTGGTCAGGCATGGAAGCTAATAACGAGTTCGCAGCGACTTTGGAAAAGCGTTTGCTAGATATTCCCCGAGCTGAAAAACTTTACGAGGTCAAGAAGGTCGTTTGAGAGTTGAAGCTTTGTTTGAAGACGGTCCAGGAACAGGAGCGTACCAGTGTCGCTCAACTGACAGCAGCTGAAAGATTGGGAAACCAGGCTGCTTCTCTTGAGGCTCTCCTTTGGGTCGTCGGGAATGAAAAGAAATCGGCTCTAGAGCTGGTTGCCACGCTGGAAATGCAGATCGAATCCCTGCCCACGAGTCACGCGGATGAAATTCTTTGTGCGACTTATGACACTAAGAAGACTGTAGCCGACGGTTATCTGGTCGTTTTGACGTCTTTGAGGGAGAAGTGGGAGAAGAAGAAGGCTGCAACGGATTGCAAGATTCGTTTGAAGGAGGTCATGGCTAACATCGAACTTTTTAACGAATTAATTAAAAACAATCAGCTCACTTCTGACGTGTTATCGCGTCTTCGAGCTAAGGAAGTCGAATTAGGAGCCGAACTTGATGTGGCTGTTGTGTCGGATTTTTGGTTTGGAAGTTGGACCTTCCTCTGAATTCTGAGGATTTAACTGAGGATTTCTTCTCTAAGGTTCATCCTGGTGGAGATGAGTCCGGTGGCGAGCAGGGGCGTAATAGAGATCGCCACGAAGATGGCGAGTTCAATGCTGATGATTAATTTTATCCTTTTGTACTCTCTCTTTTTTTTTTCTGGCGACTTTAATAAAGAATGAATAATAGTAATTTTTTTGATTTCAATTTACTTTGAGTGCGCGACCTTTTTTTATTATTTTTGTGGTCGTAGATCGACTTCGATAAATATCGCGTCGATAAGTTGTGTTTGAGTAATGATTTTACTATTATGATGCAGCGGGTTTTCAGCGGGATCCTAACTGTTTCCATAGACTTGATCTTTCTTTATTATTTAGAGATGGTTCTTCGTATACAACTTTGTATTACATAACAGAAAAAGATGTATATGTGTGGATATGTTTTTTTCGGATCCGGATTTGATCTCCTTGCGAGAAATTTGTTTGAGGTGAGTGACTGAACTCCGGTCGTGAGCTGCCTATGTACCCTCGTCGAGGGATCAAGTCTAAAAGTAGTTTGATTGTTTGCCCAGTAAATAGGGTCGATTTTTTTATTTGTTCGTGTACATGAGTACGACTCTTGTTCTTCTTGGGGCTTCTTGACTGGTCCTATGGGTTTGGCTCGATGACTTTGACGCTGGAGAGATAGCATGTCCTGGAGTTCTTTTGAATCCCTTTTATGGTTTCGATTCGTCTTTGCGTAGGGAACTTCAGACATTGAGGGTACTGCTTTCATGCTGCATTGCCATGGTCTTCTGAGGATGGCGTTAAATGGAGTGGGTCGATCTATGACGATAAATTCGAAGATTTTCCTTACATCTCCAGCGGTGACGGCGAGTTCGATGGATCCGAGAGAATAGGTAGTCTCTCCTGCGAATCCGATTAGTGGGTTCTTTCTTTTTTGAGGAGTGTTTTGGTGAACCCCTTTCATTTGAATGTGTCGTAGAAGAGTATGTCTGCGGAGCTTCCGGTATCTATCATGATTCTGGATAATTCGCATCCTCTGACGTCAAGTCATATGACGAATGCGTCGTCATGTGGTTTATCGAGATCGGCAGTTTCGTTTCCGTCAAAGCTGATTTCGTGATCAGGGCCTGACAAAGATTCTCGTATGCCGATGTTGCTTTCCGCACTTTGTTGGTGCGATTTGATGGAGTTGACTGAGTTACAGAATTTTGATCCTCCATAAATAAAGTCGATTCTTTTTCCTTTTATCTGGTGGCGCATTGGAAAGTACCCTTTTTTGTCAGTGTTAGCTGGTGGTGTCCTTTCCCCCTGGACAAGTTGGGTTAGAGTAAATGCGGGCTGTGCTTTTCTTATGTATCAGTTTCTTCTGTAGCCGTCGAATCTTGTCGAATTTGTTGTTCTCCTTAGGCTCATGATAGTATCTGATTGTTCAGTCAAGAGAAGGAGAACATGTCCTATCGAGCCCCTCCGGGCCTTGTATCGTCATCGTGATATCGATGTTTATTCGTTCCATGGTTTGATTCGGTATCTCTCTATGATCGGACTCCCATAGGATCATGTCGACTCTTTTCTTTGGAGCCGGGGGCGGTTATTCATGTTCGACTTTTCTGCTTCGTTTGCCTTTACCTTTAATTTTTGGGGTCGTGGGAGTTTCTTTTTCTTCTGTGTTCTCACTGTTCTCTTTATTTTCTTCCTTATTGCGGAGTGCTGCGCGACATTTTTCGGTTGAATGCCTCTTTCTCTTTTGGAAGGCGCAATACTTGCTTGAGTCATACGTCGATTGTTTCTTCTGCGACGATGAGTCTATGGCGTAGGGATGCTGTCCTTTGGTAGTTTGTTCTTTCGGAGTATTTGGCTTTTTAGTTATTCCGTTCTTGTTGGCTTGGTATTTTTCTTTCATGGCGGCTATTTCTTTTTCTAGGGTTGTGAAGTAGGATGCAAGATACAGCGCATCGTCTAGTGAGGTGGGAGCTCGGACCGTCATTTCTTTCCTAGACTTGGAAGAAAACCAGACGCCGTTTTTCAGAGCTGCTAACGCGAATACCTCGTTTAGGCTCGACATTTTGGATTTGAGTTCTTTGAACGTATTTATGTAAGCTCTCAGTGGTTCGAAGGGTGCTGGCTTGAGGTTACACAGGTCGGCTTTGGTGGCAGGCGTTTCTATAAACACCGAATATTGCTTCAAGAATGCTGATACGAGTTGGGTAAAGTCATTGATTGAATTCTCTTCGAGCCCAGCGAACAATTCCAGAGTGGAGCCTGTGATATTTTTGGCGAAGAAACGGCAATAGCCTGCTTCCCTCTCCTTGTCATTTAGGTGTGCTCTCGATACGGCCAACCAGAAGGCTCCCACGTGTGCCTTCGGATCGGAGTTACCCAAATATTCGGGGAATTTGACCTGCCCGTCGTCGTGTAACCTTACATTGGTTATTCGGTTTGTGAACGTAGTCCGGTGAGTCTCCTCGATAACTTGATCGATGTCGGGGGCCGGGCTTGTTGCCATATGTACGATGGCATGTATCCTTTTGAGTTTGGCGTCATTCTGTTCGACGTAGCTTCTGAACGCTCCTGCTTGACTCGGGGATCTTTGATCGTCTTTTTGTGGATTCTCATGAAATTATCTGAATGGATCGTATGCCGAGATGGGATCTTGTGGTTCTGT